>BJCO01467193.1:0-15179 GCA_018326465.1 Flaveria floridana
AGATGTTTCATCAGCTGATGACTTCAGTAGATGTCATCAGCTGATGTCTTCAGTCTTTTGTCTTCAGACTTTGTGCATCAGTTGTTGATCTTCAGGTCTTCAGTTCTTTAGTTGTTGATCTTCAGCACTTGTCTTCAGTACTTGAAGTCTTCAGTACTTGTATGCTTCAGTACTTCAGACTTCAGTATTTATCTTCAGCACTTGGGATCTTCAGCTGTTGTACTTCAGATCTTTGATCTTCAGCTGTTGATTCTTCAGACTTTGTCAAACTGCTGCTGAAGGTCTTCAGCAGTTGTTGTGATGTCATGTTGGACTTAGAGGTTTTCCTGATCTTGGCTCATTGGTTCTTTTGGCCAACATAGGCACCACATCCACGTCTCATACACTTCTTTGCCACCGCTATCGAAATTACCTTTGGAACCGTGCGAACCCTATCACCGTAAATCGTCAGCAAACTCCCATCGGGCGCAATCAATCGAATCCTCTTCTTATGACAGACGATACTTGCCTCGTAGGCTGCTAGCCAATCCATCCCTAGGACTACATTGAAGCCACCTAAGTGCATCACAAACAACCTAGCGGAGAACGTATGGCCTTCCAACTTTATGTCATATTCCTCTACCACATCAGAAATCCTGGTAGACTTGCCAATATTAGTTTCTACATCGAAGGGCTCATCAATCTTTCTACTCCTAGCAGGCAACTTATCATAGAAGGCAACAGAAATAAAACTCATACTAGCACCAAAATCAAAAAGCACAGAGGCATAAGTTTGGTTTACTAGGAATATACATGACACAATGTCGGGGTCCACCCTAGCCTCCTCTGTGGTCATAGTAAATGCTTGGCTTTATCCCTTTACCCCTCTTTCTCCTTCTCAGTTCCCTTCATTTCCCTGGAGCTCTCAGCCTTTGACTTCTTGTAGTCTCTGCTCATATGCCTCGTCTCACCCTAGTTATAGCACTTGACCACACGACAATCCCTTGCCATGTGGCCCTCCTTCCTATAGCAGAGATTCGATCCCTACTTACATTTTCCTGCATGCTCCTTCCCACACTTTTTGTATGACCTCTCTCCCCCACGTCAACATCTTTTGTTCATCAATTCTCACCTTTTTACCACCAGCCACAAAACCACCACTGTTTTATCACTTCCTATTCCTATTCCTGTTATTGCCCCACTTCTTCTTCACGTCCACCACTGCCATCACCTCTCGTTCAACATAGAGTCTTCCCGCTAGGTTGACCACCAACCTGAATGTATCTGGCCGGGTGGCGATCAGATGTCTTCCAATATCCGCCAGCAGACCCTGAATGTATCTCTTGATCTTTCGTGACACGGGCGTCACCTGATCTAGTACCAGCCTTTCCATCTCATTGAACTTCGTTGTGTACTGCTGGTGTGTCATGGTTCCCGCCTCCAGCTGCAGGAACTCACTCTCAACCTTGACAAGTTCCTTGTGAGGACAGAACTCCTCAATCACCAACTTCTTCAGCTCAGCCCACCTTATCCTTCTACTCGCCCTGCTACCCTCGGTCTGGACAATGTTATTCCACGAGCATAAGGCCAAATCCACACACGAGTTGGTAGCAAATTTCACCTTCTGGTCCTTTTGGCACTCGCTGATATCAAGTACCGCCTCTATCTCCCTCACGCATCGGTGAGAAGTAGGAGCACTGCCATTCCCATCAAAGGTCGAGGGCTTGCATCTTTGAAATGCCCCATAGTTACAGCCCATTGTAGTTTCCTACACAGCCTCCTCCTCCTCACTATCACTAGAGACATCCGTCTCAGCTTCGGGTTGCTCCTTTTCTCCTATCCCGTCATTCTCTCTCTCAGCGGTCTTCTTCTTCTCCCTTTTCTCCTTCTTCTCGTGCTCCCTTACAACTCTAATCACGTCGGTCACCACAGATGGCATAATCGTCTACATGACCTGATGAACCTCCTCAACTACTGCCTCTTTCACTGAGGCCCTCAAGTTAGCACTCTTATCACCACCCTTATTATGATAAATCTCGGCCTCTTCAAGTGCCATTTTGGCAGTCCTAGCCCTGTTCCTCGTGACACGTGGTCCAGCACCACGTTCACCACCTCATGAATCCTTTGATGATCTACCACCGGCCATTTCTAAACGCTATAAGATTTAAACACCAACACGATCATTCAAGGTAATAGCTCAGATTATGTCAGGTATTGTAAATCCCTAATTACAGTGGTCAGTTGTGATTAGCCACTTACTTTACTCTTTATTCGGTAAGCATTACCTATCCTGACTACATCATTATTCAAACCTACTAAGAGCACGTAAATCACATAACATGCGCACATACTTCCTTTTTCATTATCGTATGTAAAACATTTAAATCAAACCTTTACTTGTAGGCATGTAGCTACTAGGACTGGCATCCCTTCCCTTTTCGTCTCATTCTCAGTTTAAGTTTTAGGTTTTTGAAAATAATTTACCCAATTCTCTTAAACTTTAGCTTTGATACCAACTTGTAAGGCCCCGTTCCCGGGACGCTTACGGTTGGTCATTCATCGCACAAAACATTTAAAACATAACCTTTGCAACGGAATTTGAACTTTTCTTTAATAACAAAAATCGTGTCAAATCATATTAACACAATATATTTCTTAAAATATGGATGCCAGTCTTGAAATCATTCCCAGTAGCTTATGCATCCATACCCGTACCTCATCAGCATCATCAATTACCTGCCAACTATTATGCATACAAAAGTCAGCGACGCTGAGTGAGTTCTAGTTTTATAAATAAAATACTTTACTTTCTTTAAAACCTTTCCTTTACTTTCGCACGTAATCATACATCATACATACGGCTTGATAATAATTAATTATTATCTTTCATCATCATTCATCATATTTCGTCATCATTCGTCATATTTCGTCATCATTCGTTCTAATTCGTTTTTGTTCATTTTAGCACTTTCATTCTTTAACATTGTTCATCTTTATATTGATCCGGCCATATGCTATACCCTTACGTCATGCAATGTCTCAAAAGCTGGTACTCACGTCATGCAAAACTCAATGCTGACACAGTACCGATCCCGTCACATTTTGGTCAATCTCAAGGATTGGACCCATGTGCGTATCATCAAGGGTTAGCTAAATCACACACAGTTGAGCAAACAACTACCTCGTCGAGTTGTGAACCTCCATCATTTTGCTTGCAAGACTTTTACTCATTCTTTACGTTACTCATTTCATCATCGTTCATTATCAATATCTTTCAATTTCAATACATCATACTTTACTTATACATATACATATCAAGTAAAGTTACGTCATAATCACATCGTTTAAAATTGTTTTAAAGTGAAAAGATAACATATCACACATCACAACAGGTCATGCAAAAACTTAGTCACACACATCACATCTCGCGCGAGAACTACCTTTCGCGCGTCACATACAAACCTGCACAACAAATCATCATATCACGCGCAAACTTCCTGTCACACGAGAGCTATACCTTTCGCGCGAGAACTATACCTTTCGCGCGAGAACTTCATAGAATTTAAACCTTAGAAAGTACAACCTAACTAGCACGAAAACTGTGGGTTTTTCCCGCCCAGTCATAACTTATCGCGTCTAAGGGATGTCTAATATGCCTAGCATCATAACATCATCATACAAGCATGAAACAAGTGTTTTCAAACGTCATAGTATGCATAATAACCCCAAAACATGAAAACTTGTGTAAAAAGGGGACTAGAAACTCACCTCGTGAAGTCTTAGCACAAACTCGACCTTTCCGAAGCTTGTACCAAATGAAAACTACATAACCATGAGTTATATTCATCAATAACCGTTCCTTAGTACATAACACGAGTTACGACACGAGTTAACATACCTTAACACTCCTTTTCTTCACATTCTCTCACTACACAGTTGTTTCTCTCTCTAGCAGCAACACTTTTCGCATAAGTGAGTGACAGGCATGGGTGTTTGCAGCTTTTTATACGCAGCTCCACTTTTCGCAGACTTCTCACGCGAAAGTACCTTTCGCGCAAGAACTTTGCAGCTTCATCACTTTCGCGTGAGTACAAGCTTTCGCGCGAAAACTCCTGCCTGCCTTCTTGACTTTGAAATTTAATGGCGTTACATTATGTCTAATATGATATATATAGTTAGAATTCAATTAAGGATGCGTTATTGATAACTATAACAATTTAAATATGTTGTTTTATTTTATTTAATAGATATATGAATTTGAATTCTTAGAACAATATAACTCAATCTAATAATTATACATCAATTCATGTTTTAAAATAATATGTACAATATATTAACTTGATAAAGCAAATTAATATACTAACTTGAAAATATCATAACAATGTAAAAGGTATCTCTTTAATTTTTGAAAAAAATAAATGACTAGTTAATAGAATAAAAACAAATTAAAAATAGTATAAAAGTTTATTGGTTATTATCACAATAAGTGTCAAAACGGATAAAATGAAGACAATAGGATAAAATGGTATTTTTTAAAATCTTGAAAGGAGGGGGTCTGACAAGTAAAAAAAAAGATAAATGGGGGTTGTATAGCAACACCTTTTGTAAAATAAAAAAATAAAAAAAATAAATAAAAAGTTAGCTTTTTGTGTTTACACATGTCCTTTCTTGAGATTTTACTGACACTAAACAAAATTTATAAAATTTAAGATTTATATTTAGTGAGTGTGTGAGTTATATTTAGTGGTGTGAAAAAATTATTTCCCTAAATTAATTTCAAAATTTTCACTGGTGTTATGTAATGTTGGCAATTTATACGGTAATAGGTCATAACTCTAGTATGGAAGAAAAAAACTCAAGCACTTTATCAATATTATATGGAATGAAGATAAAGCTACATACACTCCTATTTAAATAAGAAAAATAACCCTCAAAATACTCAACTAACGACTACCATGAGTCACCCTTATCATGAGGGCTGTTCATTCAACTAACAACCATACTAAAATAAAGGAAATATACTAAACGTGACTTACTGTTCAAAAACTGCTAGATCGGATTATGAATTCACAAGAATTTTCTAGTAATCGGCAAATGACAAATACGGAATCTAAGTCGTTTACTAACAAACGCACGAATACTTTTAGTAAAGGTAATGACACAAGAGATTTTTTTAAAGTATTAACTTGATTAACTTTATTTATTACAATGAGTAAATATCAGCAGATAACAAGTAGGCTATCAAGCTAAGTTCAAAACTATACAAGTGATAGGTATTTATACTAAGAAAGTTAAACACTTAAAAAAATCACTTTACATCTATTCCAGGTTTATGTTATATGTATATCGTAGACAGATAATCAACACATCAGACATCAGTAGCTTAAGTACGATGTTGTCTCCAAAACACAGAGCATTGAAGCCGCTAATATACTTCGTACAGAAAATCTTGTCTAGTGTATTAGTTGATCAGCAACTCATCAAGTTAAGTGTCGATTTGCAGTAAGTCAGCACTTGGCAGATTTCTGCAGTTAGGAGCCAGTGCTGAACTTGAAGTTTTCGTTAGCTTCATTCTTCTCATGGATCAACAAATTCCCCCTAGGATGATGCTATAAAAACTCTTTCTCAACCTTCAAGCATCCTTATCAGCAGCAGCTCCTACACGTATCATCTTTTATCTTTTGAGAGGTTTTCAATCGGTCGGCTTACCAAGTCCTTCATGTTATGTCAAGATAGTCTGAAAAGATTATACTCTTTAACTTTAATCTTGCCAGCACCAACAAAGGTCAGACATAAGAAATTAGTTGAGAAATTATAACTCTAATTAGTGATAGGATCATGAATGCTCAATGAAGTTACGCGTAGAACATCTTCTTCTTTGTCTCCACTTAGCTCTGCTTCAACTCTGTTCCCAATAGTTATCTACAGAATAGATGCCATAGATTTATACTTGTTAGGCATACCTTTATATTCTTTGATTATGTAGAACATCTTCTATAGATCTGTAGAGTTAGGTTTATATCTTCTATCCTAATCAAGAAAAAGAACTTGAACTAGTTCTTTTTTTCCAATGAAGTACCTCTTAGCTTTTAAATCATATCCTCAGTTGATAATATTCGTACCATCACCTTCTGAGTGTTCATCTTGGTCAAATCCTGAGAGTTCTTCTTCATCAGATTGTTCAGAATTATCCTAATCTCTTCCTATTCTTTCAGCAGTTGTGGTGATTACTACCTCATCTTTCGATAGATCTATCCATTGCGAGTTGGAGATTCAACTGCTTGTCGTGCTTGTTGGACTGGTGAAGTTACATGTTCATTAGTTTGAGTGGTAGAAAAAGATGATTGTGATTGAGTGCTAGGTGCAAGATTGGTAGATGGGGTGGCTTCTACAGCTTTAGATTTTCTCATCTTTCTTCTTTATTCTGAATCCTAATTTGTCCTTTCAATATGTGACTTGTAAATCCTGATCAACACCTTCTCTACTTCTTTTGCCTTAGAGTCATTGTTGATGTTTCTTAGCCTTAGTCTAATCAGGTCAGCTATTTCAAATCTGTTGAAACAGACAAGTTGATTCTTTGAGTAGGCTACCCTTGCAGCTGCCGATCTGGTGATAAAGTATGTATCCTTATTTTGATCATATTCCCACTTCAATATTGGATAATTGTAATGCCCCATTCCCGGAGACCTCATAGTTGGCCAATCATAGCATTATTCATATAAGTCATTACACATTACATAAATTTAGCTGCGGAATTTAAGATAACGAAAACCATTCTTTTCGTTAATAAATACTGTTGTTAAGCAATACATCATTAGTCATTGGTTACAGAATGATTGTTTACATGCATTACAAAAGAACAATATCTCAAAACAACAATATCTCAAAATAAGAATGGATGTCAGTCTTTCCCCGCCGAGTAGCTTCCCCCGCATGCCATCCTCATCAATAATTACCTGCCAACTGAAAATGTATAAAAGTCAGTGTTGCTGAGTGAGTTCTAGTTTTAAAATCATTAAAATACCTTGTATATCTTATATATGAAAATACTCCTTTCAATAAAATACATCCTTTACTTTCTTTTGTGAGAAATCATCATACATACATCAAGGTAATACCTTGTTTCATTCGTTATCATATTCATTCTTTCATTTCGTACTTTTAACATTATCTTTCACTTTCTTTCCGGACCAATGTGCAATACCCCGAACATTATGCACGAAGCTAATGTTGGGCCTGAGGTCTATAGATAGACCCCGAACATTGTGCACAAAGCTTGGCCCAGTCACCTAGGGTATGCTACAAGGGTCCCTGTCAATTCCAGTGATTGACTCTGTGTGCATCCTTTGGGGTAGCTAACCCGCATCATAGTTGACCTAATGACAACATGGTCGTGCACCTCCATACATTTTGCTTGCAAGTTTTTCATTCTTTCTTTTAAGTTCCACTTTTCTTTATCATTAATCTTTCACTAGATTAATAATACTTTCATAATTATGAACACCACAAAATGCCATGGCAATATAATAATAGGAACATAATAGTCATGCGTCACATAAATAAAATAATCAAATAACAACCCTAAGTCAAAGCCAAGGTCAACCCTACAATTCTGCTTCATTTCAAAATCCTAAAATTTAACCAAGTCCTTAGGCGCACGGTGCTCCAGGCGCATGAGGTTTCCAATCGCATAAGGAATCTAGGCACATGAGGACTCCAGTCGCATAAGGTTTCTAGGCGCATGAGGATTCCAGTCGCATAAGGTTTCTAGGCGCATGAGGATTCCAGTCACATAAGGTTTCTAGGCGCATGAGGATTTCAGTCGCATAAGGTTTCTAGGCGCATGAGGATTCCATTCGCATAACACTTAGGCGCATGGGAGGGTTCTGGGCGTATGGGCACTATTAGGTCGCATGGCCCAACACATAGTCGTCTGGCCAAAGTTTTAGGGGCATGAACCACTGTTCAGGCGCATGACCTACACTTAAATATTTCTAAGGCAGATTTAGGCACATGAGCCTTATGTAGGCGCATGAACCAACTGTTCAACATGTTTCTAAGTTATTTTCAGTCCCAAACATCATACTAACCTGTTCCAAGCTTATCATAACTATTCTAATCATAAACATCACATAAACACCCATGAAACATCATCATACATGCATAATACATACGGGTACACATTCATAATCATATATAAACCATTTTAATACATTTTCAGCCCCTAGAAGAGTTTAAAACAAGTAAAAACGTGGTCTAGAACTCATCTGGTGTAGAAGGCAAGTAAATCTCCTCCTAACTTGCTTTTACACGAGGGTCCAAATGCCTAACAAGCAAAATAATGAACCACAACACCAAAACTACTTAGTATTCGGTTTCTAAGGATGAAACCGAGCAAAACATATAACAAGATCACTAACCTTCGATTTCTTCTTCTTCTTTCTTTGAAAAAACAAGAGAAAAGATTGACAAACTCCTACTTTTATCCTCCTTTCTTTCGGCTGAAACAACAAGAGGAGCATGGTCGACCATGCTCCTTTTATTCACCCACTTTTTAACCTTTTGTACTATTTTACATTTTGTACCCTCCAACTTAAATCATTGCCCTCTTTATTCTACCCTTCTCTTTTGTTTTGCACTTTAGCCCCCTTAAAAGATTCGGATGTTACAAGTCTACCCCCCTTAAAGTGGTTTCATCCCCAAAACACATCACTCTTCGAATAACTAAGGGTAGAGCTACTTCATTTCCTCTCCAGTCTCCCATGTAGATTCGGATCCTTTTTGGTGTTTCCACTGCACCCGCACAAGTGGAACCACTTTATTCTTTAGCCTCTTCTCCTTGCGATCGATGATTGCCACCGGTTGTTCTACATAATTAAGCCGTTCATTAACCTCGATATCCTCCAGTGGAACAACCATGTCTTCATCGGCTAAGCACTTTCTCAGATGAGATACATGGAATGTGGGGTGAATTCCACTTAACTCATCTAACAATTCTAATCGATAGGCCACCTCTCCTACTCGTGCGATGATTCGGAAAGGTCATATGTATCTCGGGCTTAGCTTACCCCGTTTCCTAAATCGGATGATCCCTTTCCAAGGTGAGACCTTCAGCATGACTCTATCACCCACATTGAACTCAATAGGTCTCTGCCTTTTGTCGGCATACGACTTTTGTCTATCTTTCGCCGCCTTCATAAAGGCTTTGATCCTTTCTAACTTCTCAGTCATAGCCTCGATCACCTCGACACCTCCTAGCTCCTTCTGCCCAATGTCTCCCCAACATACGGGCGTCCTACATCTCCTACCGTATAGCATCTCGTATGGGGGCATACTAATGCTTGCATGATAATTGTTGTTGTACAAGAATTTCGCAAATGGTAAGTGATCATCTCAACTTCCTTCAAAGTCAATCACACATGCTCGAAGCATATCCTCTAGTGTCTATATCGTTCTCTCAGACTGACCATCTTTCTGAGGATGATAAGTCGTGCTAATGTGTAGCCTCGTCCCCATCGTATCATGGAATCTCTTCCAAAACTTAGACGTGAATCGGATGTCACGATCCGACACGATGGACACAGGCATGCCATGACGAGCTACAATCTCCTTGATAAACAGATCCATGAATCTTTTGGACGAGTACGTCTCACGGATTGGTAAGAAGTGAGCACTCTTCATCAGTCGATCAACTATCACCCATATGGTATCACATCCCCTCGCCGTGTGAGGTAGCTTAGTAATAAAGTCCATGGTGATGTGCTCCCACTTCCACTCGGGTATACCCCACAGTTGGATCATCCTGTATGGTTTCTGATGTCCTGCCTTCACTTGTAAGCAAGTAAGGCACTTACTCACGTACTCCACCAAGTCGTGTTTCATGCCCGGACACCAGTAGTCCTTCTTCATGTCCTGATACATCTTGGTAGCATCGGGATGAATGGAGTACCGAGTCTTATGAGCTTCATCCATAATCCGCCCTCGTAGGTCTCCGTAACGAGGGATCCACATCCGTCCGAAGCGGGTTCTAACTCTGTGAGTGTTTTCCTCCAACTCCGCGACTGGGCCTCTCATTCGTTCGGAATTAAGGCGATCTTCTTTCAAGGACTCATTCTGAAACTCCTTGACTTGCGTCATCACATCCAAGGTTATCACCATCTGATACGCCTTCACACGAATCGGCTCAGGTCTCTCCTTTCGGCTAAGGGCGTCGGCCACAACGTTGGCCTTGCCCGGGTGGTAGTGGATCTCATAATCATAATCCTTGATCAACTATAACCACCTCCTTTGCCTCATGTTGAGATCCTTCTACTCAAAGAAGTACTTTAAGCTCTTGTGGTCAGTGAATATTATGCACTTTGTCCCGTATAAGTAGTGCCTCCAATTCTTCAACGCGAACACCACAGCAGCTAGCTCTAGGTCATGTGTGGGGTAGTTGACTTCATGAGTTTTTAGCTGTCGGGATGCATAGGCAATTACTCTTCCACGTTGCATCAACACGTAACCTAGCCCAGAATAAGAAGCATTCGAATATACCACTAAGTCTTCACTCATTTTAGGTAATGTCAAGACAAGAGCTTGAGTTAATCTCACCTTTAACTCCTCAAAAACATCCTCCTGTTCTCGACCCCACACAAATTTCACATCTTTGCGAGTCAATTTGGTTAGAGGTGAGGCTATCTTGGAAAAGTCTTGGATGAACATTCTGTAATAGCCCGCCAATCCTAAGAAACTATGAATCTCGGATGGCGTCTTTGGAGACTTCCATTGCATCACCGCCTCAACCTTTTCCGGGTCCACCATGATCCCTTCAGCATTTACCACGTGACCCAGAAATTGAACCTCGCGCAACCAAAAAGCACACTTAGATAATTTAGCATACAACTTCTCTCTCCGAAGTGTCTCCAATACCTCGCGTATGTGGCCGACATGCTCTTAGAATAAATCAGAATATCATAAATAAACACAATCACTGATTTGTCTAACATCGGCCGACATAGTCAGTTTATCAAATCCATAAAGGCAGCTGGTGCATTAGTTAAACCGAAAGACATAACAAGAAACTCGTTGTGTCCATAACGCGTGTGGAAAGATGTCTTAGGAATGTCTTGCTCCTTCACCTTCAACTGATGGTAGCCAGATCAAAGATCAATCCTTGAGAACCAACTGGCACCTTGGAGCTGATCGAACAAGTCATCAAACCTCGGTAACGGATACCGATTCTTCACCGTCAACTTGTTCAGCTCTCGGTAGTCGATGCACATCTGCATACTACCGTCCTTCTTCTTCACGAACAAGACTGGAGCACCCCATGGAGAGATACTCGGTCGAATGAACCCTTATCCATCAACTCCTGTAACTGATCCATGAGCTCCTTCATTTCCGTCGGAGCTAGTCGATACGGTGCCCTGGCAACGGGTTGAGCACCGGGTATCAGATCAATGTGGAATTCGATCTCACGATCCGGTGGCACACCTGGTAAGTCTTCTAGGAATACATCTGGGAATTCACACACCACTGGGACATCAGACAACTGTGGTACCAACGCGTCCACATCCTTTACGTAGGCCAGATAGGCACTGCATCCACGTCTCATATACTTCCCCGCCCCTGCCATCGAAATAACCTTCGGAACCGTAGTAACACGATCGCCGTAAACTATCACCGAACTTCCACCGGCCGCAATCAATCTAATCATCTTCTTGCGACACACGATGTTAGCCTCATGAGCTGCTAACCAATCCATCCCTAGTACTACATCAAATCCGCCTAGGGGCATCACAAATAGCTTTGCAGGAAACTTATGGCCTTCTAATTCTATATCACAGCCCTCTATTACATTAGAGATTCTAGTGGACTTACCAATAGCAGTTTCTACATCGAATGGCTCATCAATACATCTACTACCAACAGGCAACTTAGCAATGAAAGCAGTAGAAATAAAACTCCTACTAGCACCAGAATCAAATAATACAGAGGCATGAGTTTGGTTTACTAGAAACATACCTGACACGACATCGGGGTCCACTCTGGCCTCCTCCCGGGCCATCGTGAAGGCTCTAGCACTGGCCCTCTGTCCTCCTTCTTCTAGCTTCTTCTTCACCCCAGAGCTCTCCGCCCTCGGCTTCTCGCAGTCCCTGCTCATGTGGCCCTCCTCGCCGTAGGTATAACACTTCGACACCCTACAGTCTATGGAAATGTGGCCTGGCTTTCCACATTTGAAGCACACATTGAGCCCTAACCTGCACTCATCCGTATGCTCCTTACCACACCTACCACACTTCTTCAGTCCCGAACTTGATGACCCCACCCTACGGTCATCCACTCTCATCTTCTTGTTGTTCAGGGTGAAACCACCACGCCCGAACCGCTCCTGTCCCAGTTCTTGTCACCACCACCAGTCTTCTTCACCTGCACCACCATCTCCTCCCGTTCATCGTACCGTCTACCCGCCAGGTCTACAATCAATCAAAAAGTACCCAGCTGGGCAGTAATCAGATGCCTGCTTATTTCAGCCGGCAATCCCTGAATATATCTCTTGATCTTCCTCGACACCAGCGTCACCTGATCCGGTACCAGCCTGACCATTTCGTTGAATTTGGTGGGGTATTGCTGGTGGGTTATGGTTCCCGCCTCGAGCTGTAGGAACTCCATCTCGATTTTGCCGAGTTCTCGGTAAGGACAGAATTCCTTGATCACCAGCTTCTTCAGCTCCTTCCATCGCATCTTCCCGATCGCCCTGGCACCCTCAGCTTGGACAATATTGTCCCACCAACACAGTGCTGAGTCAGTAAAAGAGTTAGTGGTGAACTTCACCTTTTGGTCCTCGTGACACTCACTGATTTCCAGCACCGCTTCCATCTCCCTCACCCTGCTATGAGCGGCAGCAGCATTACCATTGCCATCAAAGGTTGGGGGATTACACCTCTGAAATGCCCCATAGCTGCACCCCTTGGTCGTCACCCCCACCGAATCATCCTCCTCATCATTGGACAACACGGTCTCAGGCTCCGGTTGTTCCACCTCCCCCTTGCTTTCCTTTCCCGTCAACCCCTTTCTATCCTCTTTCTCCTTCCTCTCCTCGTTCCTCACAGCTCTGATAACTTCGGTCACTACAGATGGTAAGACTATCTACATGACTTGGTGCACCTCGTTGGCCATCATCTGCCTACCTGAGGCATTCAAACTAGCATTCTCAATCCCCTCACTTCAATCATGAACCTCAAGGTTCTCGTGAGCCGTTTCAGGAGCCTTAGCACTCCTCCTGGTCACACGTGGTCCAGCACCATGTCCACCACGACCTCTGCCTCTATAAGCCTTTGAAGATTTCCGTCCAGCCATCCTCTAAGCGCTATAAGATTCAAACACTAACACGGTCATTCAAGGTAATAGCTCAGTTTATGTCAAGTATAGTAAGTCCCTAATTACAGTGGCCAGTTGTGATTAGCCACTTACTTTACTCTCCATACCCCAAGCATTTCCTATCCTGACTTATCAGTATCTAAATCTACTAAGAGTACATAAATCAAATAGCATGCGCACATAATACCGGTTAACATTAATGAAAAAGACATACCTGATGGCACGTAGCTACTCGGGTTGACATCCCTCCCATCGTCCCATTTTCAAATTAAGTTTAGGTTTTTGAAAATATTTACCTATTTCTCGTAAACTTTGGCTCTAATACCAACTTGTAAGGCCCCGTTCCCGGAGATCTCACAGTTGGCCAATCATAGCATTATTCATATAAATCATTACACATTTTATAAATTTAGCAGCGGAATTTAAGATTGTTGGACCCTGAAAGGATCATGCATGCCAATTCAAGTAGTGGATGATGGTTGTTCTGCTGGAATCTCCCTAAGTCCAAGAATCAATGCGGATGAAGAACCTGTATCAACAAAGAAGACAAGTGTCGGCTATCCGCATTTGTACATGCGGATGACCAAAGAACAAATGCTGACAAGTATTTGTTCTTCTGCATTGACAAATGCAGACAGCGGAACAAATGCTGCCAAGGATTTACTCATCCGCATTAACTAATGCGGATGCTCAGCAACAAATGCGCTAAGTGTTTGTTCATCCGCATTTCTCAATGATGATGACCAAACACTAATGCGGTTGAAGAAAAAGAAATGCTGATGGAGTTCAACTCATCCACATTAGTCAATATGGATCGTCACACCCTCAATTTCCACAAACGGGGTTTTACTGCTAGACGTATGACATAACCAGGATCTCAGATAAGCATCAGTTACACCAAATGACTCGACAATTACAAATCATATACTTTGCTTAGTAATAATGAAATAAACCAACTTGTATTTAAGTATTGCGGAAGCAAAAACAGGAAAACATTTAACAATGGTTTTGGATCATGCAAACACGCGCCCAATCCAATTTATGTAAAGTACATGAAATTAAATCTTGAAAATAGTTTGGGATGAATACGGAATGACATGCAGTGGATGTTGTGCTCCTAAACGTGCCACATCAATGTCTTGAGAGAAAACATGCAAAGGTCAGTACAAGACTGGTGAGTTCACAGGTTTATCAAAAAACAATAAGTATCAGTAATGTAATTCCCGGATTGAGTAATCAAAGCATATAATGGGTAGCTAGCCTATAGCAATCACTATGTGTATGAAGTCACGACCGAGCTGACATGTAATCAATAGTAATAAAGTATGCCCGGCTATGGATTCCCTACCACAAAACTGTGAAACAGGCTGACCGTTCACCCTTTTGACGTCCAGTCAAACTAGCGCGACTAGCCCGGGCGGGGTATGTCAATCCTAGTAGATCTACTAACAATCACCTTGCTATTTGCATATTAACGATCCAAAGGGCAAAGTATAACACTATAGTATCAGATATATGCATTATTACAAAAACCCAATGTAATGTAACGTTTATGAAAGCAGCATGTTTCTCTCCCCCAAAAAGAGTATAAAGTAAAAGTGGGGCTGTAAACTCACCTGGTATGCGTAACAACTATTTAAAGTTTACTTGGGGAATAGGTGAACCAAAAACCTTCAGAGGTTACCTAGATAATGTAAGTGCATAAGTACGTGTAAACCGAGAACATGTGGAACCCTAATCACACACAACCAAAAACTCAAGGTTTCAGAAAAATAGACATGTTTGACCCGGTTGACCCGTTTGACCCGTTGGTGACATTATGAGTTGTAATTCCTTTA
>BJCO01467195.1:0-13180 GCA_018326465.1 Flaveria floridana
ATGCTCCAAACACCCAGCTCTTCAATCCTTCAACCTTCCAAGCTCAAATCTTGAGTTCTTCCCACTTTCTCTCTCTACTTTCTCTCTCTACGAAATTGTTGGCTAGGGTTTGAAATGGTGGAATGGATCTGATCATGCATGGTTTAAGGGCTGATTAGGGCCCTTAAACCCACCAAGCCTAGCCCATTAAGGCTAATTTTACCCATAGCCCACTAATTTACCCTATTATTTCTTAAATTAACCCTTAAAAGCCCATTATTATTAAATAGCCTGTTTCGGGAAATTCGGGGCGTTACAAGTTATGGTTACTTCTTTCTCATTTGATGCTCGCATTCCTAGGTAAATTCGAGTCCACGTTTTTAGTTCCATCTGACGCACACAATGGGAATCTTACTACGCTTTAGGGTTTTGACTTCTCGATCCATGATCTCCACTGGTTCTTCAACGAAATGAAGTTGTTCATCATTTTTCCGTTCTTCTAATGGAACGACATGTGATTCATCAGCAAGACACTTCCTTAGATTTGACACATGAAACACATTGTGTATTCCAATGAGCTCTTCAAGTAAATTCAGTTTATAAGCTACCGGACCAACCCGTTTGACAATCTTAAACGGCCTAACATATCTAGGGTTTACTTTCCCACGCTTCCCAAAGAGTATTACGCCCTTCCAAGGTAAGACTTTTAGTAGTATTTTATCACCAATTTGGAATTTTAATGGTTTATGGTGTTTGTCAGCATAACTCTTCTGTGAATCACGTGCCGCTGCCATACGGTTAAGAATTTACATGATTTTCTTAGTTGTTTCATGCACAAGTTCTGGTCTTGTAAGTTGGCTTTCCCCAACTTCTGCCCAACAGATAGGTGATCGGCACTTATGTCCATAAAATGCCTCAAATGGTGCGGCCTTGATTGAGGTATGATAGCTGTTATTGTAAGAGAACTCAACCAATGGTAAATGAGTTTCCCAACTGCTGCCAAAATCAATCACACAGGCACACAACATGTCTTCCAGGATCGTACACTCACTTTGACCATCGGTCTTTGGGTGATACACAATGCTCATATCCAACTGTGTTCCCAATGATAGTTGCAGTAATTGCCAAAAGTGAGAAGTGAACCGAGCGTCACGATCAGATACGATAGATATTGACAGGCCATGCCGAGAGACTATTTCCCTTAAATAGATACGTGTCAGCTTCTCCATCCAGTAAGTCTCTCGAATTGCCAGAAAGTGCGTGGATTTTGTTAAGTGATCTACTATAATCCAAATGGTATTACATCCGCTGGGATTCCTGGGTAACTTCGTGATGAAGTCCATTAAGATCTACTCCAATTTTCACACTTGAATTTCTAGTTGTTGAAGTAAACCGGATGGTCTTTGGTATTCCACCTTAACTTTAGGGCAAGTTAGGCATCTGCTTACGTATGTGGCTATCCCATCTTTTATGTTTGTCCACCAGTAAAACTCTTTAAGATCCTGATACATCTTGTCTGAACCTAGATGAATCGAGTTACGTGACTTATGAGCTTCATCCATTACCAGCTCTCGCAAATTCCCATATTGTGGTACCCAGATCCGTTCCATGAACCATCAGCTTTAATCACCAACTGTTTCTCCATGCCTCATGTGGATTATGTTTTTAGGTTCTCAGCTTTCAAGGCCTCAGATTGAGCAGCCTTGATTTGCACTGGTAGGTCAGAGTGTATGGTCATCTGCAATGCGCGCACCTGACGAGGCTTTAGGGTTTCCTTGCGACGAAGGGCATCGGCTACAACATTAGCCTTTCCTGGATAATACTTGATCGCACAGTCATAATCATGGAGTAATTCTAACCACCGTTGTTGCCACATATTCAGTTCCTTCTGATCATATATGTGTTGGATGCTCTTGTGATCTGTGTACATCATGCACTTGGTTCCATATAAGTAGTGCCTCTAGATCTTCAAGGCAAACACTACAGTTCCTAGTTCCAGATCATGCATTGTGTAGTTCTTCTCATGCACCTTGAGCTGTCTAGATGCATAAGCTATGACTCTGTCACGTTGTATCAGTACACATCCCAAACCCTGGATGGATGCATCACAGTAAACAACAAAGTCATTAGTTCCTTCTGGTAGGGCTAGGATCGGTGCGCTATAGAGTTTGTCCTTAAGCTCCTGAAATGATGTTTCCTCTTTGTTGCCCCATTTGTAAACAGTTTCCTTGTGGGTTAGGGCAGTCAAAGGTTATGCCAACTTTGAGTATCCTTCGATAAATCACCTGTAATAGCCCGCCAAACCAAGGAATTGTTGCACCTCAGTAGGCATTTTAGGTGCTGGCCAATCCTTGATTGATTCAATCTTTGAAGGATCTACATGTATACCATCTTCTTTCACCACATGCCCAAGAAATTGCACTTCACGCATCCAGAAGTCGCTTTTTAAGAACTTTGCATAAAGTTGTTCATTCCTTAATAAATCTAGAATGGTTCTCAAGTGTTCCTCATGATCTTCTTTATTCTGAGAGTAAATTAATATGTCATCAATGAAGACAATAACAAACTTATCCAAATAAGGCTTGCAGACATGGTTCATGAGGTCCATGAAAACTACTGGGGCATTAGTCAGTCCATAAGGCATTACAACGAACTCATAGTGCCCATAGCGAGTCCGAAACACCGTCTTGGAGATGTCTTCCTCTCGAACCCTCAACTGGTGATAACACGATCTCAAATCAATCTTGGAATAGTAGTTTAATCCCTGCAACTGGTCAAACAAGTCATCAATGCATAGAAGTGGATACATGTTCCTGATCGTCACCTTGTTCAACTCCCAGTAGTCAATACACATCCTGAAAGGTTCCATCTTTCTTTTTAACAAAAAGCACTGGAGCTCCCCATGGTGAAGAGCTAGGACGTATGAATCCCTTGTCTAGCAATTCCTATAATTTCTTAGACAACTCTTGTAATTCGTTCAGTGCCAAGCGATATGGAGCTCGAGCAATCGGAGCTGCTCCAGGTGCTAACTCAATCTGAAATTCCACCTATCTGTGCAGACGGAGGCCAGGTAGGTCTTCCGGAAATATCTCGGGAAAGTCCCTAACAACTGAAATATCTTTGATATGCTTTTCATCCAACTTTGTTTCAGTAACAAGTGCTAACAAAGCAAAATGCGCTTTCCTGAGACATTTCTGAGCCTTCAGATATGAAATGATGCCAACCACAACACCAACCTTATCACCTTCAACTGTAAGAATCTCATCACCCAAAATAGGTAACTTGATCAGCTTCTTTTGCAAATGATCTCAGACAAACTACCGAGTGTGACAGGAACAAGGTCTATATGGAAGGTGTGTCTAGACAAACTACTTGGGTAGGTGTTATCATCCTACCATCAGCTATTTCTATGGCATATTCAGAATTTAAGTCAGTAGGTACCATCCCTATTACTTTACTCAACTTAGTGGACACATAACTCTTATCAGCACCAGACTCAAATAAAATAGAGGCATAACACCCATTAACAGTTAATCTACCAGACACTACAGTAGGGTCATTTCGAGCCTCGCCTGAACCCATGATGAAAGCTCTACCTCTACCACCACCTCCATTGTTGTTTTCCTTTGGCTTATCAGCAGCACCATTGTTACCATTTCTTTTCAGTTTCGGACATTCCCTTTTAAAGTGACCGAGTTAACCACATTCATAACACCCAGTCTAATTGTAGTTCTACTGCTGCTGAGGTGCTTTTCCTGAGAGGTTTACCCTACAATTTTTGGCAATATGCTCAAACTTTCCGCACCTCTCGCAAGTGTTTCTTGTGCACTACCCAGTGTGATTAAACTTGCATTTATTGCACTTCGGAAGATTGTCGTGGTAGCCACTAGAATTGCCCGTGTCTTGTGAAGGTTGTGACTAAATGAACTTCTTGTGTTGTTGTTGCTGATGAGTGGAGGATGAAGATTGCTTCCCACTTGCAAAAGGTTCCCATTTCCTCTTGTTGTCATTGGAACCGGACGCAGCATCGCGCGAGGGCAGCTTGCCCTGCACGACGGCCTGATCCATCAACTTGTATGCCAGTCAGATATCCTCCTAAATAGAAGCTGGTCTAGCAGTGGTGACCATGCTCTGTATTTCCGGTACTAGACCATCGATGTACCTCTCAACCCGTTTGTATGCCGGATGATCATAGTAGGACACAGAGTAGCCAACTCGTGAGAACGAGTTATATAGGCTTCAATCTTCGAACCCACCATCCTCACGTTCCAGAATTCAGTTTCCAATTTTTACACTTCATCCCTGGAATAGTATTCCTCCTTAAGCAGATTCTTAAAATCTTCCCATGTTATGGAATTTGCAGTTTCAACGCCCAGCATCTGGACTTGAGTGTTCCACCAGCTCAATGCGGCACCGTCCATCGTCCCAGCATCATACTTCATCCTACTCTCAGCAGGGCAGTTACAGATCTCAAACACTGACTCCAGCTTTTCAAACCAATAGAGTAGTCCCACTGCTCCCCTAGTCCCTTTGAATGGGTTGGGCTTTACAGTCCATGAAGGACTTGTATGTGCAAGGCAATTGTCCTTGAATTGAATTGAGTATAATGATTAGGTATTGAAATTGATACTGGATTATGAAGAGCTATCATGTGGATTTGGATAAGGGGTAAAGAAACCTTTGCTTACCAATAGGGTTTGGCTGTGGAAGGTGATGTCACCACTGCCACATCCACATCCTCTTCCAGACATTCTTTAAGATCACAACATACAAAAATAAGTAAATATCCAACATATTTAACTTTATTCAAGTATAAGCAATTAAAGAATTTAGCACTCACTCAACTAATAAGTTCAAATAACAATTTCTGATCAAATAAATTGTAAATATGTCTACAATGAATTAAACCAAATACTAAGATTCAAAAACATCGGTCGGATGGGAACAACCCTTCCCATCTAAGATATAGACAAGCTAAAGAATCAGTTAAAATCAACGGATGTCGTGCTGTTCTCTGGTTCATCTTCTTGTTGCTCCTCAGGTGCTTCTTCAGGTTCTTCTTCTGGGTCTTCTTCGTAAGGCTCCGGTGCTGCGTTCAATGCATTGACTTGACCCTCGAGAATATCAAGTCGTTGACTGTTAGCAGCGATGTCCACCTCGTCACCAACCACACGCTCATACAAACTACTGATGCGATCCACATGCTTGTTATGATATTCCATCAGTACATTGAACCTCCTTTTTATCTCCTTGATCTCCTCGACTGAATCCCGTGCTTGCTTCTTCAACACTCGGTTGTCTTTCTCCAGATCAGCAACACGTTTCCTCTCGATATGTAAAGTAGCTTCCATAGCAACCACGGCCTGCTCGGGAGGACAGGGCAGGGGAATCAGAAATCCTAGTCGTAGTAGACCTAGTAGGAGGTCGGTTTTCAGGAGGTAATGTGTGACATCCGTCACAAAAAGGTCCATCAATTAACGTGGATTTCGTTAACTTTTCTTCGCTCGTTCATTCTTCATCTTTATAAACTATTCGTGTGGATACTATACTTGCTTTATCACCTCTATTCTTGGGATTTCGTCGTAAACGTATGCTAACTTTAAAACTTTTACAATTTTCATCATCGTTATCATTAAAAATACCATTTTTATATAATATTATTGTTATTAATAAAACCATTTTTAAGTTACAAACAAAATTAAATACATTTTTATCATTAATATAACTAGCCTAATAAAGTCGTTTTCAACCGAAACAAATTTGGGAAACTCGGGGGTTAAGTGCAGGGACTAAATAGGACATTTTACCAAACTAGGGCTGGGTATATAAACCCCATTTCCAGCCCTAGCCTCCAATCTTAATCTTCTTCTTCATTTTCTTCTGCTTCACCTTTCTTCCTCCTCCATGCACCAAAACCGCCCATTTTCGACATGTTTTCACCGGCAAGACCTCGGCTACAGCTGAGTCTACTCATTTCTAGCAGGTAGACGACCTTGGTTGTCCCTTTTCTTGCTCGTTTACGGATGTCCATTTAGGGTTTCGGGTGTTTGGGGCCAACCCGAACACATGAGGTCGTGTGGGTGCGTGTGGTGTCTTTCTGCGTGTTCTTCTTGCTTGGGTGTGTTTAAAATGTGTTTTTGGAAGTCCTCATGGTGTGAATCTCATGCAAGGAGCAACCGAAGGCTGCTCTGCACTTCAGCAGTCGCGAACCTACTGTTTAGGCGACTGGGTCGACCATGCGACTGGGTGAGTCGTGCGACTGATTCATGCGTCTGAGTCAATCGTGCAACTGAGTTGTGCGACTGGGTGTGTCGTGCGACTGTGTGTATGTGTGCGATTGAGTCATGCGAGTGAATGAATGTGTGCGATTGAGTCAGGCGACCGAATGAATGTGTGCGATTATGCGTGTATCGCACGACTGAAAGCCAGTCGCACGAATGAAGGGTCAGTCATACGAATGAAGCTGATTCATATGAATGAAGGTTGATTCATGCGTATGGATGTTGAGTCGTGTGATTGGGTGTTGTGTGGTACGACTGAATGCTGAGTCGCACGAATGAAGGTTCAATCGTACGAATGAATCTGATTCATATGAATGAGGGTTGATTTGTGTGGATGGAGTGTTGAGTGGTGTGTCTGGTCCTGTCGCGTGACTGAAGTTGTTGTGTGTGAATTCCTTCTTGTGTGTGGTGTGTGTATGTCGTGTGATGTTAAGGTGACATCGACACGGTTGCCATTGCTAATGACAATGTTAAAGTCAACACTATCAAACTTACTAATGTTATTCCAAATCAAATCAACTTAACATTTTACAAGTATTAATAACCGATTTGTAACTAATGATATTTGCCAAATACTTCTTTAATAACAATGAAACTTTTACACGAATATCATCAACAATGGCAACGACTTCTAGTACTTGGATCTACATAAGATCTAATACGTGTGTCTGCTTTGTGTGTTACACTCGACCGAACCGATATAACCCGAACCGACCGAACATTACTATTTACTTTATACATATCATTAATGCTTAACAATAACTGTCAACAGGTGTTTGACCGTTCATTGCATACAACATTTGGGAACCTTTGATCATTGATACTTACCACCTAACAAGTGAGTTTCGTGGCCCCTTTTTATGTTTATACAACATTTCAATCATTTACAAACATGGGAGAAAAGTATGCTCACCCATTTTCAATGCTGTACAACTTAGATACAATTTACATACTTGGAATCAACTATTTAATTCCAGTGTGGGAACCAACGGATAGGTATTGGTAGTACTACAATTTTTGTTGACCATTATAGGATCTGTGTGCATTTTATATCTCATGTATGTGTTCCTCTTTACTTGATCCATTTATCTAACTGTTTTGTGATCTTTTCACCCTGTGAGAGAGCCCTTATGCTCACTTTTTATGGGATGCTTCTATTGGATCTTCCGTTCCCTCTGCGCACCAAATTGGTTTATCAAATCCGGGTATTAAACCCGAAGAGATCTTCACAGATCATGCTATTGCGCTTGACCTCGGACATTGAGATTGACCCTGAGGAGGTTATGTCTGAAACCTCGAAAATAGAGGAGATAGACAACCTTCGCTAGACTAAACGTGATTATATACATGGATTTACAATTATTATGATGGACTACTATTGGAACATTACCAATTCATGGTGTGAGAACTACACGACTTGCATGTGATGTGTGGTGACTATAAGTGTGATATTAACTTGGAATACTGGACTTTGATGAACGATGTGGACAATATAATTTGAAATGGTTAAAGCTTATGTGTTTACTACTTTTATGATTAGAAAAATGCCGCCTCGAAGAGTTACCCGTAGCAACAGTGGCGGAAGTGAAGCCCCGAGGGGCAGAGGCAGAGAAAGAGGTAGAGCACCAAGAACAAGTGATGGCCCTGCCAGTAGCAATTGGGGAACATAAGACTCTGATATGGCAGCTTTGATCGCTCAACAACTGGCCGCACTGATTCCGACTATAGTGGCCCAAGTGAGCGATGCTCTTCAGCAACACCACCCCCATGGGATGCTGGTAATGATAATGAGGATGGTGGAGAAAGAGGTCAAGGTGGGATTGAAACTGAAGTAGGTAACGTGAACCCGACTGGGAATGAGAGTAATTAGGAGACCGGGAATGGTGGAACAACCGGTAATGAGACTGGGGTTGTTAATGTTAGAAGGGGATTTTCGTACAAGGAGTTTGTGGCCTGCAAACCGAAAGAATTTGATGGGAAAGGTGGAGCGATAGCCCTGACCAGTGGCTTGAGAAAATGGAGGCAGTGATTGACATCAACGAATGCCTCGATAGCCAGAGGATCAAGTATGCCACGTGTTCATTACAAGGCAAGGCGTTAACTTGGTGAAACACTCAGATTCAGGCTAGGGGAAGAGAGTCAGTGATGAAAATGTCATGGGATGAGTTCAAGGTACTAATCACCGAGGAATACTGCCCCCTCAACGAGATGCAGAAATTGGAGCATGAATTCTGGAATCATGCTATGGTAGGGGCTGGGCATGCAGCTTACACTGATTTATTCCACGAGTTGGCAAGATTGGTTCAATATCTGGTCACTCCGGAATCAAAGAGGATCGAGAGGTATATTTGGGGACTTGCGCCTCAAATCCGGGCGATGGTAACAGCATCTCCTCCTCCTACGATCCAAATCGCAATTCTAAAGACTGGCGCTCTGACAGACGAGATGGTGAGAATAGGGTCTTGGGTAGAGGAGCAGAGAAAAGGAAAGATGTTGGGGAAACGAGCCGGTCAAGTGCCGGAAAATTTGACAAGAGAGCCAAGACAACCTGAAATTTTATGGCCGCGGCGCAAGGCAAAAGAGAGTATGTTGGGCCGCACCCCAAATGTGACAGGTGCAAGTATCATCATCCCCTAGGAATGTCATGCCGGGTGTGTGTGAACTGTAAACGCCCGGGGCATCTAGCGAGAGACTGTAGAATAGCGCTGAATCTGGTAGCACCGGCCAACCCGGTTAACCCCGCCAGGAAGGCCAGGGTTTGTTATGAGTCTGGAGGCCCCGATCACTATAGAAACATGTGCCCTAGACTGAATCGGGTGCTGGGTCAACAAGGGAACAACCAGCAGCAGGTGATGGCCATAGCTGGAAATCAAGGCCCGACGAATCAAGGAAATACAGCTTGAGGACGTGCATTTGTCATTGGAGCCAACGATGCTTGTCTGGACCCAAATGTTGTCACGGGTACGCACTTACTCAATCATCACTTCGTATCTATATTATTTGATACTGGAGCAGATAGTAGCTTTATATCTTCTAAGTTTGTGCGATTGCTTGATTTGAGTCCTAGTAGGCTAGAAACTAGCTACTCTGTAGAAATGGCTAATGGTAGGGTTGTTTAGGCCGATGAGATTATTAGGAAGTGCTTGATAATATTGGAGGACCATGCCTTCGATATAGACTTGATACCCTTTGAGTTACGAAGTTTCGACGTGATTGTGGGAATGGATTAGTTGTCGAAACACGGAGCTGAGATTATCTGTCGGGACAAAGTAGTACCAATCCCTACGCCAAACGGGGAGGTACTTAGGATTCAAGGAGAACAACCGGGAAGAAACTTAAAGCTTATCTCCTGCATGAAAGCACGTCAAAGTTTACGAAAGCAGTGCTACGCTCTTCTGGCTCATGTGGTAGAAAAGAAGGAAGAAGAGAGGAAACTAGTAGATATTCCAGTGGTACGGAACTACCGAGATGTATTTCCTGATGACTTGTCTGGTTTGCCTCCTCCACGACAGGTGGAATTTCGTACAGAGTTAGTTCCTGGAGCTACACCGGTAGCAAAGACGCCATATCGGTTAGCACCATCTGAAATGCAAGAGTTATCTAGTCAGTTACAGGAACTACTGGAGAAGGGTTTTATTCAGCCGAGTCACTCACCGTGGGGAGCACCAGTATTATTTGTCAAGAAGAAAGACGGGTCGTTCCGAATATGCATCGATTACCGTGAGTTAAACAAGTTAACTGTGAAGAATCGATATCCTCTCCCTAGGATCGACGATCTGTTTCATTAGCTGCAAGGAGCTTCATATTTCTCAAAGATCGACCTTCGTTCTAATATCATCAACTAAGGGTTTTCGAGGAGGATATACCAAAATCAGCGTTTAGAACTCGTTATGGGCACTATGAGTTCTTGGTCATGCCGTTTGGGTTGACTAAAGCACCAGCAGTGTTTATGGACCTGATGAATCGGGTGTGTAAACCTTACTTGGATAGGTTTATGATCGTGTTCATAGACGATATACTTATCTACTCCCGATCGAAAGAGGATCATGAAGAACACCTTCGGGCAATACTAGAACTGCTACGGGAAGAGAAACTTTTCGCCAAGTTCTCGAAGTGAGAATTTTGGTTGGGAGAAGTGAGGTTTTTAGGTCATGTGGTTAACGAGGATGGAATTCATGTAGATCCCAGCAAGATCGAAGCGGTGAAGAAATGGGATGCACCCCATACGGCAATTCTTAGGATTGGCCGGTTACTATCGTCGCTTCATTGCGAATTCCTCAAAGATCGCGCAACCATTAACATTGCTGACTCAGAAAAACAAGAAGTTTGATTGGGGACATGCACAAGAACAAGCGTTCCAAACATTGAAAGAGAAGTTGTGCAAAACACCTATATTGTCCCTCCCAGACGGAACTAATGACTATGTGGTGTACTACGACGCTTCACATCAAGGATGGGGATGTGTGCTAATGCAGATCGATAAGGTGATTGCCTACGCTTCGCGATAACTTAAGGTGCACAAAAAGAACTATACGACTCATGATCTTGAGTTGGACGCTGTAGTATTTGCACTTAAGATATGGAGGCATTACCTATATGGAACCAAATGCATCATCTACACATGTCATAAGAGCCTCCAACATATCTTGGATCAGAATGAACTTAATATGCGTCAGTGATGTTGGGTAGAGCTTCTTAGTGACTACGATTGTGAAATCCGGTATCATCCGGGGAAAGCTAACGTGGTGGCTGATGCTTTAAGCCGCAAAGAATGCATGAAACCACTACGTGCTCGAGCGTTGGGATTGACTATTCAAACAAACTTGAAAGCCCAGATCCAAATTGCACAAGGTGAGGCATTGAAAGAAGAAAACCTTGCGAGAGAAGAATTCTGAGGGTTAGATAAACAAATGAGTTGTAAGGATGATGATATACAGTACTTCATGGATCGTATATGGGTACCCAGATGGGGAGGTGTGTGTACCTTGGTCATGGATGAAGCACACAAGACACGATATTCTATTCATCCTGGTGCAGACAGGATGTACCACGATCTCAAAGATCTGTACTGGTGGGCAGGCATGAAGAAAGACGTTGCTATGTACGTCAGCAGATGCTTGAAATGCTCAAAAGTTAAAACTGAACACAAGAAACCATCGGTATTATTACAGCAACCTGAAATTCCCTAGTGGAAATGAGAGTATATCTATGGATTTTATTACCAAACTCCCTAAAACGAGTAGCGGGCATGACTCAATATGGGTCGTAGTGGATCGGATGATGAAGTCAGCTCATTTCTTGCCGATCTGAGAAGACTACAAAATGGATAAGTTGGCGAGATTGTACATCAAGGAGGTCGTGACAAGACACGGAGTACCGGTGTCGATTATATCCGACCGTGACAGCCGATTTACTTCAAGATTTTAGCATACACTACAAAAAGCGATGGGCACTCGATTAGATATGAGTATCGCCTATCACCCTCAGACAGATGGCCAAAATGAACGAACTATACAAATGCTAGAAGACATGCTTAGGGCATGTGTAATTGACTTTGGTGGTAGTTGGGACATTCATCTACCGCTGATTGAGTTCTCTTACAACAACAGCTACCATACCAGCATTGGATGTGCTCCGTTCGAAGCATTGAATGTGCTCCGTTCAAATCATTGTATGGAAGAAAATGTAGATCACCTGTTTGTTAGGCCGAGATTGGTGAAACTTAGTTAACAGGCCCAGAGATCATTCAAGAAACAGCTGACAAGATCTTTCAAATCAAAGACCGACTAAAAGCTGCCAGAGATCGCCAAAAGAGCTATGCCGACAATCGTCGGAAAACTCTAGAAATCAACATTGGGGATAGGGTTTTACTTAAAGTCTCTCCTTGGAAAGGAATCGTTCGATTTGGAAAGAAAGGGATGTTAGCCCCAAGATACGTAGGACCATTCGAGATTACAGAAAGAATCGGTCCAGTGGCTTACCGATTAAGGTTTCCACAAGAACTCAGCGGCGTACATGATACTTTCCACGTGTCGAACCTCAAGAAGTGTTTGGCTGAAGAATCCCTTCACGTACCAATTGAGGACATCAAGATTGATGAAAAACTTCATTTTGTTGAGGAACCCATTAAGATCATGGATCGAAAGGTCAAGCAATTGAAGCGCAGTAGAATACCAATTGTTTGCGTAAGATGGAACTCAAAACAAGGGCCAGAGTTTACATGGGAACGGGAAGATCAGATGAAACTCAAATTTCAACATCTATTCGAGGATGACACTCTTGGACCTAACTCCAACTGAATTTCGGGATGAAATTCTCTCAACTGGGGGATACTGTGACATCCGTCACCAAAAGTTCCGTCAATTAACGTGGACTCCTTTAACTTTTCTTCGCGTGTTCATTCTTCATCTTTATAAGCTATTCGTGTGGATATTATACTTGCTTTATCGCCTTTATTCTTGTGATTTCGTCGTAAACGTATACTAATTTTAAAACTTTTACAATTTTCATCATCGTTATCATTAAAAATATCATTTTTATATAATATTATTGTCATTAATAAAACCATTTTTAAATGACAGGATCTCAGCCTCTAGTTTGATCAATCAGATTGTTTTCGCAGCGGATTTAGCACAGTAATTAGCGATTATAGCAAGAACACAAAAGATTTTGCATGTAAAAGTACGAACATAGAGAGAGAGAGAAAAGTTCTGCAAAAAGATGTTTTCTATAACTTCACACGTTTCGGCGCCGAATACAATATGGCCATCGTCCTTTTATAGAAGAAAAAGGACGAATGCTGATGTGACTTGTCAGTGATATCAACCGATTATTAACAAACTACTGATAGAACGTTAAACTACTGAAGATGTCAACAGCTGACATCTTCTTACAAAATCTGTGTTCTTCCTATTACAAGT
>BJCO01467196.1:0-10429 GCA_018326465.1 Flaveria floridana
GACTTGTAAAAATATGTCAAGGTTTGATTGTGCATTCTGTCTTACATCCCTAGTTACTTTGTTCTCTAACTTACAACATGAATTGCCAACTTTTATATACGTATGTATTGAAAACTATGGAAATCTCACCAACATTATTGTTGACCTTTTATTTTTAACATGTTTCAGGAAATACTCAAGCATGATTACTACTTTGAAGGTTATCACATCTAAGATTGGACCTAGAGAAATAAAAGAATAAAGTTGTCACATTGAACTTTTATATCATGATGTTATCTTTGTTTGAGACTTATGTCTGTAATGTTACCTTTGAAACTTATGAATAATATATTTGGATTTAATAATAGCGTTATATGGCTGTAAACGATCTTAACTCTCACATCTCGACGTTTCCGTCGTCAAGGTTGGGGTGTGACACATGGTGCCTGCCTCAAGCTGTTGGAACTCCCTCTCTATCTTTTCGAGTTCCTGGTGAGGGCAGAATTCCTCAATTACCAACTTCTTCAACTCTCCCAATCTCATACTTCCGATAGCCCTACTACCCTCGGGTTGGACAATATTTTCCCACCAACACAAAGTCGATTCAGTAAATGAGTGAGTGGCAAACTTCACAATCTGATCCTCCCTACACTCACTAATCTCTAGTACTGCCTCCATCTCTGTAACCCAGCGGTGAGCAGCAACAACAATTCCATTTTCATCAAACGTTGGGGGCTTGCACCTCTGAAATGCCCTATAATTACAGCCCCGTGTAGTTTCCTGCACTACTTCTTCCTCCTCCTCCTCACTCAAGACAACCATCTCGGTCTCTGATTGTTCTCTTTCTTATCTCCCAGTGTTCCTCCTCCTTTCTTTCTTTTTCATCCTCCCTCACAGCTTTGATCACTTCCGTCACTACAGACGACAAAATCGTCTGCATGACTTGATGGACTTCCTCTACTACTGCCTCTTTCACCAGGCTCTCAAGTTTGCACTCTCATCACCAACTTCCCAGTGATGGATCTCGGGCTCTTCATGGGTCCTCTCAGTAGTTTTGGCCCTATTCCTTGTGACACGCGGTTCAGCACCACGTCCACTATGTAGTCCACCCCTAGAGGCGTTAGATGATCTACCTTCATCCATCTTCTAATCAATATAATATTCAAACACTAACACGGTCATTCAAGGTAATAGCTCAGTTTATGTTGAGTATAGTAAGTTCCTAATTACAATAGCCAGTTGTGATTAGCCACTTACTTTACTCTTCACACCCCAAGCATTTTCTATCCTGACTACATCAGTGTCTAATCTACTCAGAACACATAACCAAATAGCACATGCACATAATACCGGTTAACATTGAGAAAAGAAATACCTTATGGCACGTAGCTACTCGGGCTGGCATCCCTTTTCTTTAGTCCCATTCTCAGTTTAAGATTAGGTTTTGAAAAATATTTACCCAATTCACTTAAACTTTAGAACTGATACAAACTTGTAAGGCCCCGTTCTTGGAGACCTCACAGTCGGTCAATCATTGCATTATTACATAAAACAATATATAATTTATAAAATAGCAACGGAAGTAAGTTAACAAACACCATTCGTTTCATTAATAAATACTATTGTTAAGCAGTACAACATTGTTAAATTACAAAAGCATCATTAAATTGCATTACAAAACAATAATAATATTATGCATGAATGCATGCCAATCTTTCCCTGCCGAGTAGCCTCCCCGTGTGCCATCCTAAGCAACATTACTTGCCAACTAAAAATGCATAAAAGTCAGCGTTGCGAAGTGAGTTCTAGTTCTATAAGTAATAAAATACTCTGTGGGTTTTATATACGAAAATATGCTTCTCAAATACTATACATTATTTTCGTAAGCGAGCACACATCATACGTACATTCATACTATATTCATCGTTCATTTTATTTTTTCGTACTTTCATCGGTTCATTCTTTTCATTAACATTCACTTTCATATTCATATTTGTGTTTCGTACTTTTCACTATCTTTTACTTTCTTTCTCTTACTTTCTTTTTGTTCTTTTCATCATCTTTACTTTCATACTTCTTTTCGTACTTTACATCGTCTTTACTTTCATACTTTCTTTTCGTACTTTACATCATCTTTACTTTCATACTTTCTTTTCATACTTTACATTATCTTTACTTTCATACGGATCAATGTACAATACCCCAAACATTGTGCACGAAACTGATGTTGTGCCTGAGGTCTACAAATAGACCCGAACATTATGCATGAAGCTGGCCCAGTCACCTAGGGCATGTCATCTCTCCCTTTTCATCCAGACCAATGTGCAATACCCCGAACATTACGCACAAAACTGATGCTAGGACTGAGGTATACAAATAGACGCCGAACATTGTGCATGAAGCTGACCCAGTCACCTAGGGTATGCTAGAAGGGTCTCGTCAATCTCAATGATTGACCCTGTATGCATCCTTCGGGTTATTAAAACCACACACAGTTGAGCTAACAACTACATGGTCGTGCACCTCCTTTCTCTTTGCTTGCAAGCCATTCTTTCGTTCATTACATTCCACTTTTCAACTTTGTTATCTTTCACTTTATTACGTTATACTTTACGTTCATTCATACATACGTCACTCTGTGTGAAGTAATAACATAATACATAACGTATTTAATATAATATATATATATATATATATATACACGTTGTGAAAACCATTAAAAGATAACACATCATTCATATATACATCACATCATTAACACTCTTTAATCATAGACTATCACATGTTCATGCTTTAAATAGACAATTATAGTCCATAAGTCAAACTAGGGTCAAATCCCTAAAATCTGTTTTTCCCAAAATTCCAGAAAATTTTCTACGTGTTTGGGCGCTTTAAAACTATGCAGGTGCATGAGGCCTGTTTAGGCGTTTCAACACTATTCAGGCGCATGGGCCTTATACTTGGGCATTTGCTTCCTAACTTAGGTGTTTTTACTCTTCAGGCGAATGAGCCTTTACTTAGGCGCCTAAGTAAAAGTGGGCGCATGGGCACTATTGGGACGCATGACCCCAACACTTAGGCGTCTGGCCAAATTTTCTAGGCAAATGAACCACTGTTCAGGCGCATGCGCATACACTTAGTATTTATAAGGCATTTTCTAGGCATAGGGACTACTATTTGGACGCCTGAGGGTACTGTTTGGGCGCATGAGCCTCACTTAGGCTTTCTAAGTCAGTTTCTTAGGCGGGTGGGCCCTATTTGGGTGCATGGCGACCTATTACATGTTTCTAGGTTATTTTTCAGTCCCAAACATCATCTTAACATATTCTATGCTAGTTAGTACCATTCTAAACATCAACAAGGCACTAACAACCATAAAACACCCAAACACATACACATATACATACTGTTACATACATAACACTTATAAAAATGTTTTACATACATTTTCAGCCTTGAAAACTTTTAAAAACATATAAAAACCAGGGTCTTAAAACTCACCTAGACTGCTTCCAAGTTCAACTCCTTCAAACTCGAACTTTCAAAGGTTTCTAACACCTAAAACTCCAAGAACACATAACCCGAACACATATAAACAAATAGAAACATGAAAGACTCGGTTTCATTGTTGAACATCAAGTAAAACTGAACCAATTATTTAAAATTTACTTACCTAGGCCAAGATTAGTTGCTTTCTCTCTATAGAACCGAAGAAATCTGCTCTTCTTCTCTTTCTTCTCTTTTTGGTCGAAAAAAGCAACAATTGGTATGTATATGGGCGTCCATACTTCAAATATTAATAAAATATTTGACTTGTATACTTTTTACACTTAGCCCCCTCCACTTTGGCTTCTTTTCTTTTCCTACAAGATCCTTTTCTTTTCTTTTTCTTATTTCTTTTCTTTCTTTCATTCTTTAAAAAATTTATGGGTGTTACATGTTAGTTCTCGCGTGGAAAGTATTTTTGCATGATAGTTAGGGGCGTTGCCCCTTGGACCACACTAGGGGTTGCTGCCCCTAGAACCCTTCTGTCAGGGGCTTCCGCCCCCGAACCCCCACTGTCCGCGGAGGTTCGGATATTATTGTTTGTTATTCATGTTGATAAGAATGTGAATGTATGTTTCACGATGTTTCTTACTTGGCGTGATATATACTAATCAAGAATAAGTATTATGTAATGAAAAGAAAGTTAATGATAATAAAAAGTGGAACCTAATGAATGAAAAAAATTCTTGCAAGCAAAATGAAAGGAAGTTCACAACCATGTGTTGTTAGCTGAACTGTATAGGGTAGCTAGCCTATGAATACAGGGGTCTATTCCTTGAGATTGACTGAAAGTATGAAACGGGATCCTTGTCGCTTGCCCTGGTACTGGAGTCAGCTTCGTGCACAATGTTAGGGGTCTATTTATAGACCTTGGCGCAGTACCAGCTTCGTGCAAAATGTTTGGGGTATAGCATATGACATTGGTCTAGATGAAAGTGAAAGATAAAGATAAAGTACGAAATGTGTGATAAAGTCAAAACGAACAATGATGAAAGATAATAATTATTATTATCTAGTTGTATGTATCATGTGTGATCATGTGTGAAAGTAAAGGAAATGGTTTAAATAGACCTAAAGTATTTTATTATAAACTAGAACTCACTCAGCGTTGCTGACTTTTTATATGCGTAATAGTTGACATGTAATGAATTAGCTGAGGAGTGTAGGCATGGATGAGTTAGCTACTGGAACGATTCAAGTCTGGCATTCTAGATTTTGAGACAATGATTGTAATTGTCTAGTTTTTGTGATACAACTAAAAGAACAATGTTTTGTCATGTATTCATAATTTATGTATGAAAAGTTTAAATTCTGCTACATATGACATGTTTTAAATGTTTTATGGTATGAATGACCAATTGTAAACGTTTCAGGAACGGGTCCTTACAAGTTGGTATCAGAGACAAAGTTTAAGATAATTGAATAAAATATTTTCAAGAACCTAAAACTTAAACCGAAAATGGGACAAAAGGGAAAGGAATGCCAATCCTAGTAGCTACATGCCTATAGGTAAATGTCTAATGTAAACATTTTATATACGTTAATGGAAAGGAATTATGTGCACGTGTTATATGGTTTATGCGCCCTTAGTAAATTTCGATACTAATGTAGTCAGTATAGGAAAGGAATTATGTGCACGTGTTATATGGTTTATGCTTAGGAATGAAGACTAAAGTAAGTGGCTAATCACAACTGGCCACTGTAATTATGGACTTACTACTTGACATAATCTGCGCTATTACCTTGAATGACCATTGGTGTTTGAATCATATAGCATTTGGAGATGGCTGGTAGTAGATCTTCGATGGCTTCACAAGGTGGAGTTTGTGGTGGACATGGTGTTGGGCCGCGTGTCATGAAGAACAGAGCTAGGGCTGCTGAAACGGTACCTTAAGAACCTGAGCCTCATCACTAGGAAGGTGGGAATGAGAGCGTTAATCTGAGGGCCTCAATGAAGGAGGCTGTAGTTAAGGAAGTTCATCAAGTCATGCAGATGATTTTGCCGTCTGTGGTGACTGAGGTTATTAGAGCCGTGAGGGAGGATGAAAGGAAGGAGAAAAGGGAGAAGTAGAAGACTGATGGGGGAGGGGATGAAGAGGGAGAAGAAAGAGAGCAACCCGAGACTGAAATGGTTGTGTCTAGAGAGGATGAGAAGGAAGAGGCTATGTAGGAAACTATAAGAGGGTGCAACTATGGGGCATTCTAGAGATGCAAGCCCCTGACTTTTGATAGGAATAGGAATGCTGCTACTGCTCATCGATGGGTGAGAGAAATGGATGTTGTGCTGGATATCAGCGAGTACAAGGAGGACCAGAAGGTGAAGTTTGCTAACCACTCATTTGTGGATTCGGCTTTATGCTGGTAGGACAACATTGTCCAGGGTGAGGGTAGCCGGGCCATTAGTAGGATGAGGTGTCCGAAACTAAAGAAGTTGGTGATTGGGGAGTTCTATCCTCATAGGGAGTTGGATAAAATTGAAAGAGTATTCCTACAATTGGAGCCGGGAACTATGACACATCAGCAGTATACGATGAAGTTCAATGACATAGCAAGGTTGGTCCTAGACCAGGTGACACTCGTGTCATAAAAGATCAAGAGGTACATCCAAGGTCTGCTAGCGGATATTCGCATACACTTGATCGCCGCTCGACCAAGTACATTTAGGTCGGTGGTCGATCTAGCGGGGACACTGTATTATGAGAGGGAAGAGGTGACAGTGGTAGAGATAAACAAGAAACATAGTGGTAATAGAAACTAGAACGGGAAATGATTTCGCGGAGGTGGTTTCACTTCCAAGAAAAAAAGGAAAGGGTGGAGGACAGGAAGGTTGTGATGGCGGGTATAGGGATGAGGATGTGTAGTAAGTGTGGAAGAAGCATGCGGGAGAATGTAGGTGGGGGTCAGACATTTGTTTCAAGTGCGGGAAGGCAAGGCATATGGCAAAGGATTGTGCATGATGAGGTGGTATAACTGTTGGGAGACAAGTCATATGAGCAGAGACTGCAAGAGGCCAAGGGCTGAGGACTCTGGGGCAAAAGGAGATTGGGAAGGAGAAGGAAGGGCAGAGAGCTAAAGCCAGGGCATTCACTATGACCACGGAGGAGGCTAGGATGGATCTCGACATTGTGTTAGGTACATTTCTAGTGAACCAAACTTATGGCTCTGTGCTTTTTGATCCTGGTGCTAGTAGGAGTTTCATTTCTGCTACCTTCTATGAAAAGATGCCCGCTAGGAGTAGAAAGATTGATAAGCCCTTTAATGTAGAAATTTCCATTGGTAAGTCTGTCTACCAGGATTTCTGATGTGGTAGAGGAGTGTGAAATAGAGTTTGAAGGTCATAGGTTCTCTGCTTGGTTGTTCGTGATGCCTTTTGGTGGATTTGATGTAGGCCTAGGGATGGATTGGCTAGCAGGCTATGAGGCAAGTATCATGTGTCATAGGAAGATGATTCGATTGGTTGCGCCCGACGGGAGTATGGTGACGATCTACGGTGATAGTATTCACATGGTCGCGAAAGTAATTTCTATGGTGGTGGCAGAGAAATGTATGAGGCATGGATGTGGTGCCTATCTGGCCTACGTGAAGGATATGGACGTGATATTACCATGACTATCAGACGTACCAGTTGTGTGTGACTTCTTGGATGTGTTCCCGGAGGATTTCTCAGGTGCGCCACCTGACCGTGAGATCGAGTTCTAAATCAATCTGATACCTGGTGCCTAACCTGTTGCTAAGACGCCATATTGTTTGGCTCCATATGAGGTGAAGGAACTGATGACACGATTGCAAGAGCTTCTGGACAAGTGGTTTATTCGACCGAGTATCTCTCCATGTGGTGCTCCGGTTTTTTGTTTGTGAAGAAGAAAGATGGTAGTATGAGGATGTGCATTGACTACCGTGAGTTGAACAAGTTGACGGTGAAGAATCGGTACCCATTACCGAGGATTGACGACTTGTTTGATCAGCTCCAAGGTGCCAGTTGGTTCTCGAGAATAGACCTCCGATCCGGTTATCAACAATTGAAGGTGAAGGAGCAGGATATTCCTAAGACAGCTTTTCGTACGCGTTATGGACACAACAAATTTCTCGTGATGTCTTTTGGTTTAACCAACGCGCTAGCTGCTTTTATGGATATAATGAATCAGGTGTGTCGCTGATGTTGGATATATCAATGATTGTGTTTATCGATGATATTCTGATTTATTCAAGGAGCGACGAGGAACATCCGGTCACATTCGCGAGGTGCTGGAAACGATTAGAAGGGAAAAGTTGTATGCAAAGTTCTCTAAGTGCGCGTTTTTGGTTGTGCAAAGTTCAGTTTCTGTGTCACGTAGTGAATCCCGAAGGGATTATGGTAGACCTAGTGAAAATGGAGGCAGTGATGCACTGGAAGTCTCCAAAGACGCCATCCGAGATTCGTAGCTTCTTGGGTTTGTCGGGTTATTACAAGAGATTCATCCCAAAACTTCTCCAAGATAGCTTCTTCATTGACCAAGTTGACCCATAAAGATGTGAAGTTCGTATGGGGTCAATAACAATAGAATGCTTTTCAGGAGTTGAAGACGAGGTTGATTCAAGCTCCTGTCTTGAGGTTACCCAAAGCAAGCGAAGACTTGGTGGTCTATTTGGATGCTTCTTATTCAGGATTGGGTTACGTGTTGATGCAACGAGGAAGGGTTATAGCCTATGCTTCCCTTAGCCAAAAGGAGAGACCCGAGCCAATTCGGGAGAAGGCTTATTAGTTAGTTATGACCGCTGACATGATGAAACAGGTCAAAGAGTTTCAAGACGAAGCGCTAAAAGAAGATCTGATTAATTTCGAGTGTATGAAGGGTCTTGTCGCAAAATTAGGTGAGAAAACTCTCGGTGTTAGAATCTAATCTGGACAGATGTGGATACCTCGTTATAGGGATCTAAGAGGTAAGATTATGGATGAGGCTCACAAGAATCGATACTTGATTCATCCCGATGCCACGAAGATGTATCAGGATATGAAGAAAGATTATTGGTGGCTGGGAATGAAGCGTGATGTAGCCGAGTATGTGAGCAAGTGCCTTACTTGTTTGCAAGTGAATGCAGAGCATTAGAAGCCATACGGGAAGATCCAACCCTTGGATATACCCGAGTGAAAGTGGGAGCACATCACCATGGACTTCATTACGAAGTCGCCGCGCACGGCAAAGGGCTACGATGCCATATGGGTGATAGTCAACCGTTTGACGAAGAGTGTTAACTTTCTGCCGATCCGTGAAACGTACTTATCTGATAGATTAATGGATTTGTTTATCAAAGAGATTATAACTCGTCATGGTGTATCGGTGTCGATTGTGTCTGACCGTGACACTCGGTTTACATTGAAGTTTTGGACAAGGTTACATATCAGTACAGCTTACCATCCTCAAATAGATGGTCAGTCGAAGAGAACGATTCAGACTCTAGAGGATATGCTTCAGGCGTGCATCGTTGATTTTGGTGGGAGTTGGGACGAACACCTACCATTAGCCGAGTTCTCATATAACAACAGTTATCATGCTAGCATTTGTATGCCTCCTTATGAGATGCTATAGGGTATAAGGTGTGGGACGCCTGTGTGTTGGGGTGATATCGGGCAGAAGGAGTTGGGAAGTCTTGAGGTGATCAAGGCTACGACCAAAAAGTTGGAAAAGATCAAGTCTTTTATGAAGGCAGCAAAGGATAGACAGAAGTCATACACCGACAAAAGGCGTAGATCGACTGAATTCAAGGTGGACGATAGAGTTATGTTGAAAGTCTCACCTTATAAAGGGATTATCCGGTTCAAGAAGCGAGGGAAGTTTAGCCCGAGGTATATTGGGCCCTTCCTAATCGTTGCCTGAGTAGGGGAGGTAGCCAATATATTGGAGCTACCCGATGAGTTAAGTGGAATTTACCTGACGTTCCATGTATCTCATCTGAGAAAATACTTAGCCGACAAGGATATGATCGTGCCACTTGAGGATATCGAGGTCGATGAACGGCTCAATTATGTGGAGCAACCCGTGGCCATTATTGACAAGAAAGAGAAGAGGTTAAAGAATAAAGTGGTTCCACTTCTGCGAGTACAGTGGAAACACAGCAAGGGGTCTGAGTCCACTTGGGAAACCGATGAAGAGATGAGGCAACATTACCCTCATCTGTTTGATGACTGTCAGGTTTTGAGGATGAAACCTAAATAAGTGGGTGGACTTGTAACGCCTGGAAATTTCAATTGAAAGAAGGCAGACCGAAGTTTTCACGCGAAATGAACTTCTCGCGTGAAAAGATGTAAGGCCCCGTTCCCAGGCACCTTACGGTTGGTCATTCATCGCACTAAAACATGTACTTTGCATATATTAAGTAAAATAACGTAGCGGAATTAATAAGAAATACATTCTCATTTCATCATAAAAGCTTTTACAATACATTACATCATTGACTTAACTACAATACAATCTTTCTTTATATGTCCTAACTTTACTATGATCGTCGCGGAAGCATATGAAACCTGAGATTTCTTAAGTAATCTAGTTTATTCGAATTCTCAGCGATCATAGGGTCACAAGCAGTGACCTCTATTACAAAACAGTAATATTTTTCATCATAAAGAAGATTCCTTGGGTAATCCCTTTTATGTGGATCCTCAAGGAACCTTATGCTTGCATGCAACATAATGTGTTGCGTGCATTACGTGCCCACAACACATGACGTTGCAGCATTATCAAAAGGAGAATGCCATCCCAAAAGAGCTGAGTAGCCGCCTCGTGCCATCCTCAGCAACACTACCTGTCAACTGGAAACACATAAAAAGTCAGCGTTGCTGAGTGAGTTCTAGTTTTATAATAAAACATACTTTCTTTCTTTATAACGGTTCTTACATACATGCATTCACACATCATACGTACACGTA
>BJCO01467198.1:0-13068 GCA_018326465.1 Flaveria floridana
CACATGGATAAGTTAAACATACTTCTAAGTTCTTATTGACTTAGAACCATGTAGAACAACATCAAACCTATATAGTTAGTTCATACACGTGCAACACATTCAATATAATGATATCATGACATAATCAAACATAAATTAACATCACAATTTACTTCGTATATCATTCATTCAATCATTACATCGATTACATATATGTAAGACATGAAAGACTTTTACATTTCAGAACATAAACTAGGTACATCAATATGTATCAACAACCAATAAAGTGTCCATCATCTGATTTCTTAACAAATTTGGCTACTTGATCTTTGGTATTCAAGATGGTGCAGAGACATCCAAATGATCTGAGAAAACCAATGAAAGGTCTTCTTTTGTGCCACAGTTCATAAGGAGTCTTACCTTGAGTCTTGACTACTAAAACTCTGTTTTGCACATAGTAGGTAGTGTTAACTGCCTCTGCCTAGAAGGTGATGGGCAGTTTAGAGTCAGACAACATGCTTTTTGCAATTTTAATTAGTAAACTGTTTCTCCTCTCAGCAACACCATTTTGCTGAGGAGTCCTGGAAGCACTATATTGTCTTGGGCTCTAAAAAATGAATTGAAGACAATATAGTGCTCCCGGGACTTCTCAACAATATAGTGCTCCTAGGACTTCAATTCATTGGTCTTCGGGTTTACAAAATGAATAGAAGTTAATGCAATAGTGATTGATCCTATGTTAAGACTCTGGGCATCATTTGTTATTGTTAATGAAGAACTTTCAGTCACATGGTCTTTCTTTATCTTCCATACCATCTTTGGAAGATTAGACTTGACCTTCAATGCTTTGGAAGTTTTTGCTTTGAAAGTTTTGTAGACTGACCCTTCGGAAGATCTTACTTTCACTACAACAAGCTTCAGTGCTTCGGAAGCATTCCTTTCTTTTGAGATGAAAATATCTTCCGAAGGCAAGTTTTCACTTGTCTTCATTTTCATTTGGGAGCTTCCGAAAAAAGCCTAACTTTCTTCTAAAACTTTCTCCTTCTTGCTCCTCTCAGAAGTCTTCTTCTTTGTTATGTTGACCGTACTTTTGGGATTGTAGGAGCAATCCTTAGCAAGATGAGAAGTACTGCCACACATAATGCAGTCAATTTGCTTTCTTCTAAGGGTCTTGTTATGAATGGAAGACTGAGTTTGATCACTTACCATCTCCATTCACATCCTTTCAGATGTTTTAGCAAGCCTCCTAGGATGAAGCTTGCCTTTGGTGGTGGATGGTTCATGTTGAGTAGTAGTGTTACACAGCTAGTCAGCCTTCATTCCTTCATAGGGATGAGTTAGACATGAACTTGAACTCTTGGTACTAGAGTTCAAGGTTGTATCTTCAATCTTTACCACTTTAAAACATGCAGAGATAAAAACTTGTGTCTGCTTAGAGTTAAAGGTGGCCTTGATCTCTTGAGCTCTCTTTGGTCTTCTCTTGGCTGATCGGGTGAAGTTCTTTCTCTTGGACTTTGTCATCCCTGACTTCTTTTTATCCTTAGGAGAATAGTGACCCTTATTAGGAAGATCTTCTTTGCCCATCCCAGATCTATCCTTCATTATCTCCTCTTTATCCTCTTCATCATTAGGATCTATAGATGGAAGCTCATCTTCACTAGTTCCACAACTAGGAGATCTTATAGACAATAGAGTGTATTGAGGAGCTATCTCACTAGATCTCTGTCCCTGTTTGTTTTGTTAACATACTTTGGTGTGTAGGGAGGATGAGGATATTATGTTCTTGAAGGTCTCTTCTTCAAGAACATGTTTCTCTGCCTTGGCTTTGCTGATCATAAACTTAGCCTGGCACTCAGTTAACTTAGTGATGAGATTTTTGATTTGAGTTTTGTAGTTGGTATGCTAATGTTTAAGAGTTGAAATGGTTTTCTTTAAGTCTTTTATTTTTAACTTATACTTATTCTTGTCTCTTTTTAAATCAGATTTGAAGATTCTCAAGGACTCAAGATCAGATCTCTAAATTCTAGGACCCATATCTATTTACTTTACCAATGCACTCTGGGGTACAAAGATATTCCAATACCTTGGCTTCATCAAGATCTGCCATCAGTGCTTGGTTTGGAGACACATCTTCTACCTGGAAGTTCCAATCAAAACCTCCTTCTTTAATAGCAACTGCAACTTGCTGCTTGGGCTTCTCAGTGTGTAGAGCTCCCTCGGTGTAGTTTGGCTTGGGTTGTACTTGGCCACCATTTGTCCTGGGTGCCTTGCACTCCCTAGAAAAGTGTCCCATCTGGTTACAATTGTAACACTTCATTTTGTTTTTGTCGAGCCCAAACTTTCTACTGGATACATTGCTAGGAAACTTCCTCCCTGTCCTCTTGTAGAATTTCTTTGCTCTATGAGTGAGAAGAGCCATTTGTTGAACTATCTCCATGTATTCCAGATCATTTGGATAAATACGTTCCAATTCGTGAGTTGTCAGGTTAAAGGCTTGTGAGGAACTTGTCTCTTAGAATGGGCTTCCTTGGATGTAGCTCTCCCTAGGTGTCTCTGGGAATGTGATGAAAGGGCCCTTTCGTGAGTTGTCAGGTTAAGAGACAAAATGGTGTTGTGGTTCTCTACAATACCTTTCAACCACATGCAGGGCAGAACTCTGTTGATTGCTAGAGTTGCAAGATGGATTTTGCATGTTCATCTCTATCTGGTAACCACTAAGTATGCCATATAAGTCAGTGAGAGTGAGGGTCTTGAGCTTTTTAGTCTCCTTAATGACCACACAGTAGTGTGTCCATTGTCTAGGAACAGAGGACATGGACTTCCTCATAATATCCTTGTTCTCCTGTTTCACTCCAACATCCACAAGAGTCTCCACAATCACATGATACCTGAAGTATTGTTGAGTCATGGTTTCACCAGTTTGAAGGTGAAGTTCTCAAACTGCTGCTTCAGAAGGTCTTTCTTGTTTTATTTGGCTTCAGTAGACCCTTCATTCATCAGCTTCAGGGCATCCTAGAGCTGCTTGTCAACATCTCCAATGATGTTTATGGTGGGGTGTGACTTGTGGATCCTTAGTTAAGGGATCACAACAAGTTGATTAGACAGATCTAAATCTGAGAAGTTTAGATTTGGCAATGGAGTGTCTCCCACCACATCAACACACTTATCAGTAGAAGCTTGATCCAATAAGTGTGTGACATCATTGATGTTTTCTTCAATGGAGTGGTTATCAACGTCAAGAAATTCTTGATCACTATCACCACTACCATTTTCTCCTACATTAGAAACTCCTTCATTTGTGTGTTGTTCCTTTGAGCTGGAATTTTAAGGCACCTTAGATTTATCAGCTTGATTTGTCATTGTTATGCTGATAGGAACATTTGCAGGGTTAGTTGCCACTAGAGCTGAAGTAGTAGTGTTACTTGGTCTTCTCAGCTCAAATCTTAGTCTAGGATCTTCTGTTGATGGATTACCTGTAGATTCTAAACCACTCACAAAATTTATTAAAACAATTGGTAACTAAATCAAGATCAAATAGCCAGTCAGGACCAGAACCTTTCACACAGGGAGTGTGCTCATTGAAAATCACATTGGCTGACTCTTCAACTACTCTAGGTTTGAGATTGTATTCTCTATAAGCCTTAGCTTAGGAAGAGTATCCAATAAAGTTCCCATCATCTTATTTCTCAGCAAACTTGGCTACTTGATATTTGGTATTCAATATGTTGTAGGGACATCCAAATGATCTGAGAAAACCAATGAAAGGCCTTCTTTTGTGCCACAGTTCATAAGGAGTCTTACCATGAGTCTTGACTACTAAAACTCTGTTGTGCATGTAGCAGGCAGTGTTAACTGCCTCTACTGAGAAGGTGATAGACAATTTAGAGTCAGACAATATGGTTCTTGCAGCTTCAATAAGTGTCCTGTTTCTTCTCTTAGTAACACTATTTTGCTGAGGAGTCCTCGGAGCACTATATTGTCTTGTACTACCCTTTTCTTCACAAAATGTGTCAGAATTCAATTCCTTGATCACATCTTATGAATTTGACTTTGTGATCACTTTGATTCTCAATTTTCAGAATGAAGTTCTTCAAGATCTCAGGAGTCTCATCCTTAGTTTTAAGGAAGAAAACCCAAGTGAATCTTGTGAAATCATCTGTGATCACTAAACAGTATGAGGTCCTTCCTAGGCTCATTACATTGGTGGGGCTAAAGATATCCATTTGTAATAAGTGTAGGGGAGTAGTGATAGAATTCTTTTCCTCTGGCCTATGAGACACCAAGTGTGTGTCCCTTTTAGGCATGCAACGTAGTGGTTATCACTTGTAAACTGTGTCTTTGACATTCCAATTACCAAATCATTCTTAATTAACTTATTCAAGTTCTTAAAGTTTACATGGCACATTCTTTTATGCCAGATGGAAGACTCATAACTATTTTCTATAGATAGAAAGCAAGAAACTTCTCCTGAAGGAGATGTTTCCTGGAAATCCATCTTGTACATGTTCCCTTTCCGGGGTGCTCTAAGCAAGATATGCTCTTGAGGAATGACCACCCCGGGCTTGAGAAAAATGCACTCATGCTCAGTGAAGAGCATGTTATGTCTTTGGTCACAAAATTGGGATACACTCAATAAATTGAACTGAAGCTCCTTAACAAAGTTTACATTCTCAATACTGAGCTTACCATTTATGACTCTACCCCTTCCTGTAATGTAACCTCCAGCATCTCCTCCATAAGCAACTGGCCCTCCATTAATTCTTTCAAAGTTTTGAAGCAAAGAGCCATTGCCTTTCATATGCCTGGAACAGCTAATATCAATAATCCATATATTCTTCTTGGTCTTTAGTTGTTCCTGCATAATAAAAGAGAGTTAGTTATATTTGAAAACCCAAGCCTCGGTGGTCTTGGGCTCTTCAAAATGAGCTGAAGACAATGCAACGATAATTGATCCTATAGTGAGACTTTGGGGATCATTTGTTGTTGTTAATGAAAAACTTTTTAGTCACATGGTATTCCTTTATCTTCCACACCATCTTTGAAAGATTAGACTTGACCTTCAATGCTTCGAAAGTTTCTACAACTTCGGAAGTCTCGGAGACTGACCCTTCGAAAGTTCTTGCTTTCACTGCAGCAAGCTTGAGTGCTTCGAAAGCATTGTTTTCTTCCGAGACCACATTTTCTTCCAAAGACAATTTTTCACTTGTCTTCATTTTCTTTTTGGAGCTTCCAAAAGAAATACAAATTCCTTCTGAAGCTTTCTTCTTCTTTCTTCTCTCAGAAGTCTTTTTCCTTGTTGTGTTGACAGTACTTTTGGGATTGTAGAAGCAATCCTTAGTAAGATGAGAAGTACTGCCACACACAATGCAGTCAATTTGATCTCTTCTTAGGGTCTTCATGTGAATGGAAGACTGAGTTTGATCACTTTCCTTCTCCATCCTCATCCTTTCAAGTATTGTAGCAAGCTTCCTAGGATGAGGGTTGCTTTTAGAGGTGGATGGTTCATGCTGTGTAGGAGTGTTACACAGCTGATCAGCCTTCATTCCTTTACAAGGATGAATTGGACATGAACTTGAACTCTTGGTACTAAAGTTCAAGGTGTATCCTCAATCTTTACCACTTTAAAACATGCAGAGATAAAAACATGTTTCTACTTAGAGTTGAAGGTGGCCTTGATCTCTTGAGCTCTCTTTGATCTTCTCTTGGCTGCTCAGATCAAGTTCTTTCTCTTGGACTTTGTCATCTCTGACTAATTTCTCTCCTCAGGAGAATAGTGACCCTTGTCAGATGATCTTCTTCACTCTTCTCCAATCTATCCTTCACTATCTCCTTTTCATCCTCTTCATCACTAGGATCTATGGATGGAAGCTCATCTTGACTAGTGCCACACCTGGGAGATCTTAAAGACAATAGAGTGTGTGGAGGAGCTATCTCACAAGATCCTAATCCCTGTTTGTTTTGATAACATACTTTGGCATGCAGGGATGAGGATATTATGTTCTTGAAGGTCGATTCTTCAAGAACATGTTTCTCTACCTTGGCTTTGCTAATCAGTAGATCAGCCTGGCACTTAGTAAGCTTAGCGACAACATCTTTGATTTGAGTCCTGTTGCTGGTGTACACATGTTTAAGAGTTGAAATGGTTTTATTTAAGTCTTCTATTTTTAAATTATACTCATTTTCATCTCTTTTGAAATCAGATTTTTAGATGTTCAAGGACTCACGATCAGATCTCATCTCTAAGTTATAGGACCTATATCTATTTACTTTAGCAATGCACTTTGGGGTAGAAAGATGTTCCGATACCTTGGCTTCATCAAGATCTACCATCAGTGCTTGGTTTGAAGACACATCTTCAACCTGGAAACTCCAATCAAAAGCTCATTCTTCCGCAGCAACTGCAGCTTGCTGCTTGGGCTTCTCAAAGTGTGGAGTTATCTTAGTGTAGTTTGTCTTGGGTTGTGCCTGACCACCATTTGTCCTAGGTGCCTTGCACTCTCTAGCAAAGTGTGCCATCTGGTTACAGTTGTAACGTTTCACTTTGTTCTTGTCCAGCCCAAACTTTCCACTGGATACATTGCTAGGAAACTCTTCCTGTCCTCTTGTATAATTTCTTGGCTCTATGAGTGAGGATAGCCATTTGTTGAACTATTTCTATATACTCTAGATCATCCGGATGGATACAGTCCAAATCTTCAAGGGTGAAGAGAAACTTGCTTGTGCTTTTATCATAAGACATAAAGGGTTGTGATGAGCTTGTCTCTTGTAATAGGCTTCCTTGGATGTAGCTCTCCTTTAATATCTCTAGGATGGTGATGAAAGGGCCCTTTGGTGAGTTGTCAGGGTAAGAGATGAAATGATGCTATGGTTCTCTACAATCCATTTCAACCACATGCAGGGTAGAACTCTTTTGATTGTTAGAGTTACAAGATGGATTTTGCATGTACATCTTCATCTGGTAACCACTGAGTATGCCATACAACTCAGTGAGAGTGAGGGTCTTGGGATTTTCAGTCATCTTAATAACCACGGAGTAGTGTGTCCATCATCTAGGAAGTGAGGACATGAACTTTCTCCCAATATCCCTGTTCTCCAGTTTCACTCCAACATCCACCAGAGTATCCACAGTCTCAACATACTTGAAGTATTGTTGAGTCATGGTTTCACAAATTTTGAAGGTGAAGTTCTCAAACTGCTGCTTCAGAAGGTCTTTCTTGATTTGTTTGGCTTCATTAGACCCTTCATACATCACCTTCAGTGCATCCCAAAGCTGCTTAGTAGTTTTGCACTTCTTGAAACCTCTATAGGTGGCATTTGGAAGAGCAGTTTGGAGGGCAGTCATGGCTTTTCGATCTACATCTATTCTTTTTCTATCTTCTTCAGAGTAGTTAGTCACTTTCTTTGGGATCATGCCATATCCAGTAGCAGCTGAAGAGGTGCATGGAATGTAAGGTCCTGTGATAACAGACTCCCACATCCTGTTGTCCTATGACTTGATGAAGCCTTCCATTCTTAAACACCAAGTATCAAAGTCATCAGGACTGATCAATGGGGACTTTATCATGGTACCGGTTTCCACATTAGACTTAGCCATTTAAGATGTTAAGTGTTTTGAGAGAACTGAGCAAATTTAAGATGGTGAGATCTTACAATCAAGAGCCTGGAATGCTCTGATACTAAATGTAGGACCGGTTTAGGGATGGTCAATACAATCAGTCTCATAATGAGGAGAGTGTTTGAACACTTAATAGTCCAAATAGGGAACCAGATTTAAGAACAAGATACAAAGAACACTAGTAAAATAATGAGACAGAATTCAAGAACAATATATATGGTTTTCAAGAATGATGTATATTAATCTTAAGTTCTTTTACAAGAGTTACATTGCATAAGTTAAATAAAATGCAAGACCCTTAGATACTTTATACTACATCCTACAACCGGCTATACTTGGAAAGCAGTTGGAACATTGAAAGATAACAAATACAATGTAGAGTCAAAAGGCAGATAGCCTTTTGACTAGTGACTATGACATACATAGTGCACATCCTAATATATTACAAAAAGGATAAAAAATATATAAAGTAGAATGTTACATACTCAAGACCTCTATATATAGTTGCAAAAGTATGAACCTTTTCACCAACTCATGCAAGTTGGTGAGTTTTTAGAGTTGCAGCGGAAAGTGGGTCAACTTTATGCAAAAAGTACATCCGAGAAAGCATGTTCTTCTCTGTCTTTGGAAGAAATCAGTCTTAACTTCATTTGGCTTCGGAAGACTTTGTCTTTGAAGCTACAAAATATTTCATCTTTGGCTTCGGAAGATTTGGTCTTTGGCTTTGGAAGATTTTATACTTAGAATAATTCTTGTTCTAAGTATAAAACTTCCGGAGCAACATCTACATGGTACTGAGTTCATGCATGCAGGAAGCCTTTAGTTGCTTTGGTTGCATTAGCCTTTATATAAAATCTTACAAGGATGATCTTCATACACCATTGCAGGCACTGGGTATAATTCAAAGAGAAAAATAGAAGGTTAATTTATCCCTTAGCAATGAGGTCACCTTACTATAATCGCAAAGTTGAGCTAAATCATGAACTTACAACTATTGAAGCTTTGGTGGCATAATACATATTTGCTTCTATCCTAGAATTGTAGTAAGTAAATTATAATATTGTATATCCAGTTCTTGTTTTGTTATGCCTCTATTTTAATATACCTCTATTAATCTTGAATAATAACACCACGCTTGCTTACCAATCAAAGAACATCAAACTCTAAAGTTATTTTTGAGAGCTTCTATCCTGGGATATACATATGTACAAATGCGATTGATACTTGGAGTGAAATCTTAAATTGTGAAGAAAAAAGACGAGATCCTTCAAGACCATTTAGAATGTTCTACTCAAGTTCTATGCTTGTAAGTACCATGATATTATTATTATCATGCAAATTGTTTATTATTATAATGAAAATAGTTTAGCACTATCAGGCAAGCCATTTTTATTATCACGCAAGTCATTTTCATTATCACGCAAATTGTTTTTCATTATCACGTAAATTAATCACACAATTTATCATAATGCAGCCCTCTAGACATTACACTACAGAGTATGACAATCAAGTAACGCTCAACTTGTTTTCAAGTAACATAAAAGATATAATGACAAAATTTGAAATTAAATTTATCTTGGATGTGGACATAGTAATTGTCCTAATTTTGCTGTCAGAACATTACTATGTAATCACATTCGATCTTAAAAGCAGAGATTTATATATCCTGGACAACTCTGCTTTTAAAAAAGCTTTTGCAAAAAGATACAAAGGAATTCCTAGAATTCTAGTATGTAATATGTTAGCATACCATCACCTTAAAAGGCATGTTCTAATAAGTCAACATATGTTGGTGAGTTCATAGGTTTAAAAGTACAAATAATTTGCCATGTATAACATGTACAGAAAGTTGTATGTAAGTAAGAGTACATAGCATCCATAGATATCAACATATGTTTACGATCAGTCCAAGTCCAATTAACCTGATTATATTCACCCAAGGGCACACATAGGTCAAGTCAGTCTCAACTAGCATACCTAAGATAGGGGTGGGGGTGTCAACCCGTTTGTACTAGCATACCTCTCCATACCAATCTAGTCCAAGTATAAGTACATACTCATGAACGAACATCTAAACTCAACCCATGACCCAAACCACATACAATGTTTTAAAATAATCTAAAAGACACGACATAACAAAGACAATGAGCAAGGCTTTCCCCCAAGTAAAACATTGATAGGTTCAAATGGATCGATTCTGTGTTATGATTAAGCAATCAACAATTAAAAGAACAAAGTAATCAACAATTGCAAAGATTCAAATCGGTTTCTGTTGATTAGATGTAAGGATTACAGTGTACAATTGAGAGAAATGTTCAAAAACGTCTAACTAAACAATACACATAATCCTATTTACTAAACAAAAAAACTAAAGGAACATATATTACACAATAAGTCCCTATTCTATTGCAAAAATAAATACAATGCAAAAGTAAAATACAAAGACAAAATAAAGACAACATGTTAAATCTTTAAGAGGTGCTAACAATACTCCCCCTAAAATTTACATGGTCTTCAGTCTTCAGTTATCTTCAATCTTCATTCTCTTGATCTTCTTAAACTTCAATCTTCTATCTTCTTTAGTCTTTTCAGCTACATTCTTCTATCTTCTCTTTATCTACAATCTTCTTTCTTCCTTTGCATCCTTCTTCAATCTTCAAAGTAATCATCTGGTTCTTCTTTAACTTTAAACATTGGCTTCTCCTTGTAAAGCTCTTGTTCTCTCAAGGCTTTAGCAATAGTAGATTTGAACTTGCTAGCTAATACACCTTGCTCAGGCTTCGCCTCATTCGTCTTTATCTCCATTTTGTTCATGACTTCAAGTGTCTCTTTAGATAATCCTGTAATATCAATGTTAGCGTATAACTCAATAGGCTTTGAATTACCTTGAATTACCTTTTGAGTATACTTCTAACACTCCCTTACTGGATATCCTTATGAACTCTATATCTTTAATATCTTTCTTAATGATGTTTGCATAAGCCAAAGCTTTCCGCAGTGAAATCCTCTCCATAGCAGCATTCATCACATTAATAATTGACAAGAAATATTTCTTATCATTTTCTGCTACTTCAGGAGATACTCGTTCAAACTTTTGCACTGACAAGAAAGATATATAGCTTGGATGCAATAATTTGAGCTCAAACACACCAAAAAGTGTAATCATATCCTCATCGCAGTTTATGAGATTTCAGACTCACTTTAGATCAAATGTTTCAGTATTGTAAAACCATCGCAGGATAGGTTTTGATTTCTATGTTCCATCAATAACCTTCAATCCCGGAGTAGTTAACTTTTCAAAATAGTCATCATAAAACTCAATCTGGAAATGCTCATCCTCTGATTGTTTTCCCTTTATCTTTCCATTCTTTTTTCAAAGTAGCAAAGTACTCCTTGTCCTCTTGTGAACATCTTGTTTCCAAAAAAGCACTTGCTTTTGTAATTCCTCTATTTAGCAGCACTACAAACATCTCTCCACGCTTAGCTCCAGTCGGATTGATCAAATGCAGTTTGTTTAACTCCTTTAAGTCTTGAACTGGGAGCTTTATGATGCTCGAGTAAAAGTGATAAACATCACACACAGCATTTACTCTTTTTATTAAGAAAGCATCAAAGATCTCATCGTATTTCCAGGCTACAATCTTAACTTGGTTGGTGGAATCTAGAGCAATCATGGCATTCAACAGCTCTGATATAGATTGTCCTTTTTGAAGTACATTCCTCACCAAGTCTCCTGTTGATCTGGCTTTGTTAAATATTTGTTTCTGATCAAGAGAAACTTTATAAGCTTGTTTCTCTGTCTCAGGAGACATTCCCATCAGCTCTTTCCTTCGCTCATACACGTTTGTTTTCTGAGCCATTGATCTGATCTCTTGAGGCTTTAGCACTCGTGTTCTCTTGGTTATCTCTAGGTATTGAGGATTATCCGTGTCCAATATAATCATCTTGTTAGATTGTGTCTCTGTAGCTTGAAAAATTTTAACAAGGTTCCTCAAGGATTCACCTTGGAGTCTCTTTAATCTTTTCCATGGGTAGTTTCGTGCCTGTAACCAAGATCTCAAAGCAACAATGCTCATCTCATCAGGATCCGGATGGTGAAGCTCTGAGCTTGGCATTTCTTCAACGTTTATGCTCTCTTACAATGGATTCCATTCTCCATGCTCCACTACAATCTCATTCGGATCCACTAGAGCTACTGACTCAGTAGTTATACATTTCTCATACACTTTGTATATCTGCATCACTGTCAGTCCATCCAGGAATACTCTGTTATACTTCATCTTTACAAGGAAGTTATATCTATCCTCAAAATAAATAGGAACTTCATCAGGAGTTGTTTCCACATGAATGAAGTTCTTTTCAATGTTTTCTTCATCTATATCTTCATCCTCCAATACCTCATGATACCATTCATTATTAAATTCTTCTTCAATATCATCAAGTGCCTCAATAGTTTCTTGCACATATTTCTCTCCTTCCTCCTGTACTTCAGAAAGCTTTTGAACTTTAGATGAAGATTCAGGTAACACTGATTCATCCAGTTCATCTAACTTCCTCTTACCTTTATCAACAATAGGAGCTTCTTCAATATTAATTGGATTTACTTCAGAGACAATCTCAAGATCAGGTGAATCAACCTTTTGAGCTTCTTTCAACATAGCCAACTCTTCTTTCAGCATATCATTTTCTTCATTTATCTTTTTATACTTTCTTCCATGACCTCATAATCTCTGATCATTACATCAAATGTCTTCATGATCTCAGATTCATCATTCACCATACTCACTATCTCATCATCCTTCAGTTTAATAACTTCTTTCAACTTCAAGTTTTTGATGGGGTTTAACATGTTTATCAAAGCTTCATACAACTTGATTATATGAAAAACGCAGCGGAATATAAGTTTTAAAACATGTTAAGATCTGATTATAAAACCCATTTTTATAATAACCCCAAGCCATGGATCTACATATACAATGCATACAATAAAAGATGAAAGAACTACAACCTTTGTAGCTGCAAAATTTCGAGATTTAAAGGCTGAAATGGATGAGTTTCTTTGGCCAAATCTCCAAGAAGAAGATCCTCAAGCTAGTATACCCAAAGCTCCACCACAAACACCTTGTATGCTAGGATTTGTACACCAAAACTTGAAGAAAACTAGCTGCCAACAGCCCCTTGAATCCGTGAGTGTTGAAGGGTTTTGAGAGAGTTTTTCTTTTAGTTTAGTTGCATGTGTGTGTCTAATGGAATGGCTGGTCCAAGGGATTAAAAGACCCCTTAATTACATGTGTCTTACCAAGAATCTTGGTCCAATAGAAACCAAGTAAGGGGGCGGCCAAATGTGCCTTCAAAATAGGTTTCCCCCCTTTTTTTTAACTAGACACAATGTTAATGTTGATGGTCTTTTAATTTGTTCTCCTTAGAAAATATATATATACCAACTAACCAATTAATTGTATAATATATATATA
>BJCO01467199.1:0-12539 GCA_018326465.1 Flaveria floridana
TCGATTTATTTTTTTTTATTTTATTTTTTCACATTAATTTATATAAAAACACAAAAAATATATATTAGAGTTTTTATCTTTTGTTGGGTACTCCGTACTAAAGAAAACAAAGATCATTATTTTGAATATAAACAATTTACTGTTAAGTTATATATTTTTTAAATAAAATACTTAATGTTTATAAAAATAATCCATTTTTATTTTAAGAAAACCTTTTTAAAATCCTAATATAAAAATAATAATAATAGTAGTAGTAGTAGTAATAATAATGGTTATTATTATTATACAATATAAATATATATATATGCACATATATTATATGCACCGAGTCATGAGCCGAGCCAACGAACCGAGTCACGAGCCGAGCTCGAACCGAGCTAACCCTGGCTCGAGTTCGACTCGCTTAGAATTCGAGCCGAGCCGAGCCGGCTCGTTTAGATTCGAGCTTTTTTCGAGCCGAGCTTTTTTCGAGCTTTTCTCGAGCGAATTTCGAGCGAACTTCGAGGCACGAACTTTTTGTACAGCCCTAAATATAACACTAATTTCTCTTTCTCTCTCTATATATATTATAAATTCAAATCCTTCTTAAATCAACAACTTTTAAAATGCATTTTTTTCATTAAATAAAAACTAAATATTTTGATTTAAAAATACACTATTTTTTTTTCTAAAACTATGAGTTTGTTATAACAACAAAACTTTTTTAAATCATGAAATTATTTTAAAATCATTCTTTAGAAAAAGTTTTATATGAAATATTTTTTACAAAACAAAACCAGAGTTTTTTAAACAACGAAATATTGATAAAAAATAAAAAAATTCAAAACAACAATTTTCTAAAACAGGAGTTTTATAAATAATAAAAATATTTTATCAACTAATCAAAATACTTACATATAAGTAATTTCAATCATATACTATATCAAAATAACGTTGTACAATACCTAACTCTTCATTAATAAACATTTAATATTTTTTACTTAACCTGTGTAATACACGGGGTTATAGCCTAGTATACAATAAACTAATATTGAATAAATGACTTAAACAGGGTTATTAGTAAAAGTTTATAACTTATGGTTAAAAAAGAAATGCTAGCATAAGTTCAAGGACTAAAGATGTATAGTGAGTTAATGAAAAAAAGCTACAATACATACGCATCATACCAATATTGGTTGAGGAGATGAACATCAAACAATAAGCGAGAACAGTCTCATTGAGGTGACAATTTTTCCATTCACCAACCTTATTTTGTTTAGATATATACAAAGAAGAGACAAAATAGATAATACTGTATTATATTTAAAAGCAAAACGATTACAATTATCTACAAATGTAGCGATTTATCGCTAACATGAACGATACGTACAAGGAGATGGACCTTAAATCCCACAATGAATAATATGTAATTAACGGTTGTGGGAGTTGTAGATAACGAGAAATGAATTCTAGTAAATTTCCACGTATCACAAGCATAGATGAAGGATGTGTAAGCCCGGAAGAAGAGATGTCATGGCATATGGGCCAAACATTTACAATAGTAAATTACTATTAGTAATGATTAATGAATCATAAGAACAAGATTGCAAGAATATGCAGTAGAGATGTAAGAACTACCCTAATGGAGTAATTGCCTGATAATTTTGATTTAGAAGCAATGGTTTGATCCTACATAACAATTTGTCTTGTTATATTCGGTCTTATACTCTTATGTATTATTTGATTAAACATGACCGCTTTGTTTCCTCGGTTCTTAATATGATTTGCTATTATGTTAACGCTAACATGTTTTAGATTAGTTGTCGTTCAACTTCTTGATATTTTTTCACGTGTTATTAACTCACTGTGCAATATGTTTTGGCATATGTTAGGTTATCCGTTACCAGGAAGACATGATAGAATGATCTAGAGTTTAATAGATGGTTATCTATAATGTAATTTATGATGTTATATGCTTGGAGCCCCCAAAAAGTAAGAGCTCACATTTTTAGAAGAAATTATAATGAGTTTTGGTATTATATGGATCAATGCAATTTTGAAACGAGAATAATATTTAATAGTTGAGTCGTGATGAAATTTTTGATGATTTGATAGGTTATTGAAGAAAACACGGCCACACAATTCACAAAACAAACGATCCTTCCCAAGTTTTTTCCTCTCTTTTTTTAAGAAAATCAACTATTAAGAACTCAAGTTTAGTATACCACATTTTCTTTGATTTATGGTTTTTGTTCATAGAAATTTGATTAGATTGTTTTTGTTTAGATTGTTTTTGTTTAGATTGCGTTTTTTCGAAAGGGCCTCATTTTTTTAATTTTGATTGGAGTCCCAGAAAACGTTGAGCCGGTCCAGGTACTACTTACACAATAAATGTATAAAAAAAATTTGGAATTCCTTTGAATTGATATAAGGGTAGGGTACAATAAAGAGAGATTTAATCTAAAAATTCTAAAAAACATCGTAAAGTTGACACTTGTCATTCTATTGTTATAAAGAGGAGAAAATTTTGATCATTGTATCAAATACGTCAAATCATTGTGTCTTATAAATTCATTGTGTCAAATATCAGTTCATTGTGTCATATTTTCGTACATAAAAGTTATAAACGTTTAAAAAAATAGGATAACTTACAAAAAATCAACAAAAGTGGTTATTTATAAGATACCCTTGTAACAAACTTTTATCTATTATTTGATCTTAATCATTGATTAATAAAAATTGATGGTTGAGATTTACTCTTGTATTTTTTAATTTTTGATGATTTTTTATTTAAACATTCCCCTTGATATAAAAACTTAAATATTCTTGCAATAACGTTTGTATTCTGATTCATATTCTTTAGAGTTATAGGGTTAGAGTAATATACTACAACTAGTTTTTATATTATTTAAAAAAGATTTTATATAATACTCCTTTTGCCCTGATATGATACTCTCTTTAGAGCTGTGCATATTCAGTGGTAATGATTTTTATATTCAAAGTGTTAGTTTTAGCGTCTCTTCATAATATAACTAGGTTAGTACCTGTGTATTATACCACTAATTAAAATAATATATTGCAAGATTTTAGATTTGAATTTAGATTGATTTTTATGATTACGTGGTAAGATGTAAATATACAGACTCTATAATCACATATTGTTAGTGTAAGAAATTTAAAGAATAATATAATTATTATAATTAATTTGAGATAAAAAAACAAACCAATTTTAGATTTTTGAGAAATGAAACAATCTAAAATAGCTTGAAAGATAGTGAAGTCAAAGTATATTTGAAGTCTAGAAAATTGATACGTGGTTATTTTAAAATTTAAGCATAATATATGTTCATTATCAAAATGTTTAATTTTAAACATTTTTCATTAAGCAATAACTTATGAATAAAATTTATTTATTTCATGTAGATTGTTTTTAAACGATATAAAATATTATTTTCATACGTTGGTTTGGATTTTGGTACTTGAAATTATAACAAAAATATTTTAATTATAAAGTTATGTATTAAAATTTTTAAGAATAGATATAATAAATAATTAATTAAATTAATATGTAACTGCTCATCCGTAAATATATTTAATCTTACTTGTGAACATTAATTTTTCTTTAAAGTCTAATTATTCTTACTGTAATTGTGTGGTCATATTTCTTCATGTCAAGTTCACTTCAAAAAGTAAAAGTTTTTAGTTTTATTTTTTGTGAAGTAATTTCATAAAACAATATGAGTAAACAAAAAACAATAATTTTTATCTTTAAGTCTCTTGCCTTTTTGAATGATTTATTCAAAAATACAAAGATGATTTTGATCATATTTATATAAATTCTTTTAAATTATGTCTAAATCTGGATATTACTATAGTATCAACTTTTGATCATATTTATATAAATTCTTTTAAATTATGTCTAAATCTGGAGATTACTATAGTATCAACTTTTTAATATCTTTTGTTCATAGATCATTGAATTTTATTTTAAAACAATATGTCATTTTATGACATAAATTGTTTATAATTGATGAGAATCTATCTTATAATTTTGATTATAAATTGTCTTTAGCTTAAATATTAATAATAGTTTTTAGTTTTAATTTAACTGAATAACAATTTATTGTATTTTTATGCACTAAGGTGTTATTTTCGAAACAATTACTTCTTTAATATATATGAAAATTTTAAGACACTTTATACGTTAAGAAGTTCACGTATAATTAGTAATTCAATACACTTTATTTGATATTAAATTTTAATATGGAAACAGTTTAAAACTTAAATTATATCAATTTATAATATGAAAACTATTTAAAATATTAATTATGATAACTGTTGATTGTTTCTTAAAACGATTAATAAATGCATCTTTTAAATTAAAAATCATAGATTCCAAAATTAAATGCAATCATAATTTAATAAATTTTAGGCGGAAAAACTTAATTGTGGAGACTCTCGTTGATTGTCACATATTATTAGAAAACCTTGCTGATTACCACATGTCTCTAGAGAAACATTGCTTTATTAGAAGTAATAGATAATATGTCATCAACATAAATCATTTGTAGTCATCTTGTTTTTTCTAATTTCATTGGATGCTATAATAACGTTGTACCAACTATATCAAATTATCAACAATTTCCCTATATTTCATTTGTATCCGTTTCCAATTTTCTCCACCTTAACATAAATCATCTGTTCATAGTATAATAACTAGAATTTTAAACCGCGCTTCGCCGCGGGCTGATCACTTTGTAATGTTATAATTTAACGTCAGATGCACGTAATATCATAACAAATATTAGGCATTGCCATATCAAGCATCAATGCTTAGTTATTTACAGACATAAGTTCAAAAATAACGGTAAAAGCATCCATAGTAACACAAAAAAAAAAGATTGTGTTTGGCTATAGTTATTGATTAATTCACCAACTCTTGATGCTTATTAACCGTTCATTCACTTCCAACAAAAAAACCTCTAACAACATATAGTTATATGAATAAGCATATTAAAGATACGAAGAAAAGTAAACATAAAAAACAAACTTCCAAAGATGTGATATTTCTACTTGAAAATAAATTAAAGCTATTGGTTTTCAAATAAATATAACAATAATCTAAATATGTATAAAAAACAAAACTTTAACAAATCAAAAAACGTACATAAAACAATAAATTAAAAAGTTTTCAATAGAATAAAAAATACAGAAAAATAATTGTTAGAAACCATGTAATTAAAATAGTTGGAAGTTAACAATCAAAATAAAAATCAAGTAAAGTTGTTTCTTTTAGTACTTAATGAGTTGACAACTCATTACAGTACCTATGAGCTACATGCACATGTTTTCCCTAATCACCTACGATTTTTATTTTTCTATATGCATCAATGTTTAATATTTCATCTAGCTTTTCACTTTTCATCCCCCCTCCCCTTCTCTCAAGTTTTCATTCTTGTTTCCTCTCCCTAACAGTTCACTACCACGTATGGTTGGTCACCAGCTCCACCAAAACAATCCAACACACCAGCACAACATTGAAGTAACTAAAATAAACACCTGACCTTCTTGTAAATACAATTTTGTCATTTACTAAGGCTCAGAACTATTTAGTCGTCGTGGCTGCAGACAATAATTACACGCCAAAACAACGAACATAATAATTGTTTTCTGTCATCGTAGCCTTAAAGTATTACAAAAAGCAAAATCAAAAAAGCCTTAGTAGTCGAATTAGAAATTTACAGAATGCATTGGTCACACCAACCAAGCATATTAACATATTGTTTCACCGACAAATAATTTTAACATTCAACAAATTCCTCTCAGATAAGCAAATGCTCATCTTCATCAAGCCAACCAACAACCTTATTCATCAACATCCAACAATGAGAAAATGCTTTAATAATTTTTAAACCTGCAATTTGAACATAATATTCAGTACAAACGCATCTCAGATGATGATACACCATCATCATCATCATCGATAGAGATACCAATCGATAGAGATACCAGAAACGGTTGTAAGATGAAACCCCACCTAAACACAAGTAACAATTATATATTTGTGTTCGTAACCATCTCAGAATAGAAAACCCTATCCTTCATCGACACCAAATCAGATAAATAAAAGTGAATAATCGGAGTTAAGGAAGCATCCAAAGCAGGTAATAAATCGGACTTAAGTCACCCGATACCATGGGCGCCGTCGAACGGCCGCCGGCACCGACGCAGCTCAAAGAAAATACAGAGGAAACACGCCGATACAATGCATGTGACGATACATAGCCGTCGCTAAACATAGGGAATCAAGCATAAGATGTATGCCACCTGTCACCACCGACGGCCGCCGGCAACGACGCGAACTACCGATAATGAAAAACCCCCAACCACTGGCGCCGGTGCACCGTGCACGGCCTCCAGCAACGACACGAACTACCGAAAAAACCCCCAAAATAGAAAGAGGAAAACAGAGAAGAGATGGGACGCAACATCACATGCGACACTCGAAAGACAGATGAATGCCATCGGAGATGATGGGCACCTCTCTCTTGTCCATATTCAAATCTCCAATTACTTTCTCTTTCTATACGTTTGAAAGGTAGAAAAAGAGTACAGAGTATTCTTAAACTTCTGAACACTCTCTCTCTATAAACTTAATATAAAAGGATAAAAGTGTCAAAAGAATAAAAACACAAAAGTTTTGTGGTGAAATTAAAAAGCCATAATAATACACTGGTCCCACCGACCAAAGTTTTTAATAAATATATATAATATGCTGTCAACATAAGTCATTTTTTTTGCTTGGGTTTCTAAGCATCTTGCTAAGGTTCCTTTGATTAAATAAATGCTACCGTTCAAAAACAAAATGTATATAGATTCATGATAAGACTTTTTATCATGTCATTTGTTATACTCGTCCACTAGACGTTTGACAAACAATCCTGTTCATAGTTGTAACAATTAAGGTTTTACAAAAAGTTATGGGACTCAACAAGTAGCCTTAGATTCCATAACGCAGCACATCATCTTGTTTCTTATAGCACGTCTTCTCGTTTCAAGATGAGATGTTACAGTTCAAATTATGTGCTCCGTTCTTCTCATCTAACTAACAAAGAACAATATCACAAAAATCATGCGCATAATGCTACATATGGCTCAAAAAACACTACAATATCCTGAGATGAGCCGGTATAAGCTTGCATTAAGCTCTCTGGCAGCAAATTGTATGCGCCGCAAAAAAGAATCATTAATAGCAAAAAGACCGCATGGTTCACCGATCTGCATGCGACAGCATACGCTAACCAGAACATCAGGTATAAGATCAAAATGATTTAAAATATTAAAACAAAAATGCCAAAACCAACAGCATCATCGTTTGTCTCACAGCAATAAAACATAAAACGGTACATCCAACATTGCTAAAAAACATTATAGAAAATATGATAAAAGAAAAACCCAAATGATAACAATTGATAGTATCTCAGCCAGCATCTTCACCGCTCACAGCTTATCCTCAAACTCAGATAGTGGTGTCATCTGCTCCTTCAAACCCTTCCTCTTACGGATCTGGGTCACAAGTGTGCTGGCCTGGGACCCAGCTTCCAATGGGTCCGACCCCATCATGTCCCAGTGATCGAACACACATTGTGGGAAAGCTTGACCCGAAGTGGAAGCTCTCAACGCACCAGAGAACCCGAATGATTCCACCACAGGGAGATATGCCTTAATGTTGTACAGAGGGGTACCCGGCCTCTGCATTTCTTCGAACACATGTCCACGCCTTTGATTCAGCACACTGTAGATTCCACCCAATGCTTGCTCCGGTGCCTGAATTTCAACCAGGTAAACAGGTTCAAGTAGACGGGGCTTGGCGGTGAGCTGGGCAGCGTATATGACTCTCCTAGCGGTTGGAATGACTTGACCACCACCTCTGTGAATGGCATCAGCATGGAGAACAACATCACACACTTCAAAGCAAATACCTCTCATGTTCTCCTCAGCCAAAGCACCTTCCTTAGAAGCCCACTGGAACCCAGCAACCACTGAATCCTTGATTTCATTAAGATACTGAACTCCCTTGCACATATCAACAACCATGTTGGGTCCGGTTGTTTCAGGACCAAAACACCAGATCTTTTTAGCCAAATCCTTGTCCCAACCAAACTCTTCAGACAAGATCTTTCCACGAATCTTGGGGTCATCACGTGGGCCAATCCTTCCTTCATCAATAGCCTCGGGAAGACCATCTTCCAGGGGCCTAGCTTCCATGTAGAGACGGTTGTGCTTGTTTGGTGACTTGCTCATCACGGTTCGGGATGATTTCTCCAAGACGGTTTCACGGAAAGACACAACCGGGTCGGAGACAACGATTTCAGCACCACCCATGAAATCATCCTGCAAGTCCTTCAAACAGATTTCAAGATGCAGCTCACCAGCACCAGCAATGATGTGCTCACCAGACTCCTCAATGGTACAAACAACCATAGGGTCAGATTTAGCCAGACGTTTAAGACCTTCGACAAGCTTGGGAAGATCAGATGCAACCTTGCACTGAACTGCAACACGCACCACAGGGGAAACAGAAAACTTCATGGCTCTAATCGGGTGAGCATCAACCTCCTTTTCATTTGTCAATGTTGCGTTTTTGGTGATGAATTGATCCAAACCAACCATAGCCACTGTGTTACCACATGGCACATCTTCAACGGTTTCTTGCTTCTTTCCCATCCAGATGACGGTCCTCTGAACACTCTTGACGTACAAATCTTTCTTTTCACCAGGGACATAGTTTGGACCCATGATCCTAACTTTCAAACCAGTAGAAACCTTACCAGCAAAAACACGACCAAACGCAAAGAATCTTCCTTTATCAGAAGCGGGAATCATCTTAGAAACATAAAGCATGAGAGGACCATCTGGGTCACAGTTTCTAATAGCATTAGCATATTGATCGTCCAACGGACCTTCATACAGATTCTCAACACGGTATTTTTGGGCAGTGTGAGGTGAAGGCAGGTGAAAGATCATCATTTCAAGTAAAGCAGTAGCAGCTGGAAGCCAATTCTGCATAACACGCTTCATCAATGCCTTACCCATCAACTCTTTCTCTTCAGATTTCATGGTGACACCGAGCTTAGCCAACATAGGCCACAACTGATCTTTTTGATCGTTCATGCACGTGTTAATAATCTGCTTGATTGGCTCATAACAGAACTGAACAAACCCACGTTTGCAAGATGGAGAGCCGGTGCTCTTTGTGGTCCACTTTTTGGTTTTCGGGTCAAAGTAGTTCTCACCCCAAAGTCTTTCCATCATTTTAGATTCATCAACACCGAATTTGGAGGCGTACATCTTTGCAAAGTTGGTCAGAGTAAAAGCCCAACCATGGAGCCCAGCTGAGAAAGCAACGGTACCTTTCTCAGGGTAAACCATGACATCACCGAGAAGTGGGTCCTCATAGGTTGCCATGATGACATTAGCATTTTCAATAACCCTTTGAAAGGTTTGATATGCTTCTTCACCATCAACCTGGAGCTCAAGAAAACACCTGTCCATCTTGTTGACAGTTAAAACAGGCCGAATTCTTTCTCCAAGAGCTTGTCTAAGAACAGTCTCTGTTTGGACACAAACACCTTCAATACAATCAACCACCACCAGGGCACCATCAGTGATACGTAGAGCAGCAGTAACTTCAGATGAGAAGTCAACGTGCCCGGGTGAATCGATAAGATTAATCAGGTACTCATTCCCGTTTCTTTCTCCCTTGAAGCTTTTTAAAGCATCATCAGTCATCTCATAGTAAAGGGAGATACCAGTGGATTTGATTGTGATACCACGTTCTGCTTCATCAGCACGGGTATCAGTCATACGAACATCACCAGCAACTTCTTGGGCAATGATACCAGCAGCAGCCACAAGAGAATCAGTCAAGGTGGATTTCCCTGTATAATTACAAAAAAACACAGAAATAATTAGCAAACAAAGATTAGGATGTCAAAGTAACAGAGATATCAAGGCATACATGACAAAAATTCAAACAGATAATCTAGAATGCTTTAGCCAAAGATATTATTTTTTGGATAACAAAAATGGTTCCAGTGTAGCTACGCCTGCTTGAACACTGACTAAATAACTTATGAATGTTTTAAAAGAGATGAAACAAACAGATGAGCAATATTATAAGAACAAAATTAAAAGCCATAGTATAAAAATAAAAAAAAAATTGAGCTGCTTCAGTACCATGGTCAACATGAGCAATCACAGACATATTACGAATGTTATGCTTGAAGTCCATAATCCTTCGAAGCTCTTCTGCAGTAAACTTCACCTGTTGGGTTGGCAAAAAACGGATAAAAGGTTAACTTCCTTGGTAACAACACATCCAAAATTACAAAAACGATGACGATATAAGTAAACCATACCATTTTGCCTGGTTTTTAAAGCACACTCAGAATAGCTTCTAACACAATCCTGCAGAAATATACAAACGGTAAAACTTAGCCGATATCACTTCAACATCAAAAACAAGATGCGATGCAAATACTTCACAAATATGTTACTCTACCAGCAAAAACCATAATCAAAACACAAAAAGTATTCAGATCTTAGTCAACTAGACCAGTTGTAAACAGAAAATAAACAATAAACATCAGAATTCATCAACAAGAGAAAAATCACACATACAATAAATAAGCAAATCGAAACTCCAAACTTGCAGGTATCATTTCAGATTAACTGATTGAACAAACTCATGAATAATTTAATATAATACTTTGTAAATCAAATTCGTAACGAAACTTGCTAGGGTTTCATCGATAGCAAACTTTGTAAATAACTGTAAAAGTCAATTAATTCACAAGCTTCAGGTAACTTGCTTACAAGTGAAAACGCTTTGAAGAATCCAAAATCAATTACATATCAAATCACACAGTAACATAAAACACACAAACAATCACTCACAACAAACAACAATACACACTACCGAACAACCAAAACAACGAATCAAAGAGCAGGAATCAGCGACAATAATGAAGATCGATGAAGTGATTGATGATAAGAGAGATCAAGAAGAGATTACCAACACTAAAACGAGAGAAATCGATAGCAGCAGCTCTCAGTGGCTGAGGTCTCGAGATATAAAGCGAGCGGCGGATGCACCTCTAAAACCCTAATATAGTGATAGCCTTTGTAGATGTATTCTTTGTGAGGGTAAATGAGAATATTCGGTGTTGAATGGGCATCAGAGGGTTTATTGGGTTGGGCTGTTTGTTCTAATAGTCCAGTATGAGCCCAAAGTTAGTGAGAGGATGAAATTATGAAAGAAAGAGTGGACAGCTGGTTATGGAGGAAAGGATGAATATGAGCCCAATGTTTCACGGGTCGGGTCCGGTTCGGGTCGGGTACCGGGTGTCGGGAATATAACCGGACCGGTTTTTTCCCCCACATCTAGGATGAATTATAAAAGAAAAAAGATGGTTATAGAATTATTCGCTCTCTTAATATTATTTATATGCAGAGTCAGGGCCGGGCCCGAGAATTTTTTATAAACTCTGGATCCAGGGCGAAAACAAAATTGGACCCCTATAGTACGACATAAAAAAGAAGTTTAAACCGGATAACTTGTATAATATGTTAATAGGCTCGAAAATAATGTTTAATAGACTAAAAAATCAAGGGTTTGTTAATGAGTTTATTAATAATTTACTTTTTTAATACATATATGTATTATATAAAAAATTTAAAAATTTCAGGCCCCTGAGGAGGTCGGGCCCTGGGCGGTACCCCACCCGGCCCTCCCTTAGGGCTGCCCTGTGTAGAGTGGGATAATCGATGATTTATAGGAACCTATTTATTCAAGCATTGACGAATGGTGAATCTTTTGTGGTTATAGCCTTATAGGTTCTGTTAATGAGGTTCTCTTGCTCAAAATAGAAATCGGCAGTGTTATATTTAGTTCGGTAGTGTTATATTTAGTTCGGTAGTGTTATATTTAGTGCGGTAGTGTAAATTTTTGGCCCAATAGTGTTAATTTTTTATAAGAAAACTCGAGTTCGGCTCCCCTTAAAAAAATTAATTTCGCCCCGGCCTCCATACGAAAATGTTCAAGCTCCGCGCACTGCACACAGAAAAAAAGGTAAAAATATGTCATATTTGAAATGCAGTAACATGAAACTTATATTCAACATATCAAAACTATTTTCATAATTCGCCAACAACTTCAAAAGGTCTAATAATAAATTGTACACGACTAAATTCGTTAGATGACAACACAGGGTATTAAAATCATATTTGTAGATGTCAAAATGTTGAAACAAGAAAATTATGGCATTTTGGAAGGTATACTTGTTAAGTTTGGTTTCTAGATAAGCATGGTTTAGAAATAAGGGTGTTTAAATGACTTTTGTAATGTTTAAAAGTATTTACTGGATGTATATAAGACTTTGAACATTTGTAGGACTCATTATATCACATTTCATTCATAATATGTAAAATCCATTTAAGAAATAGTTTCCTTTTAATGGTTTTTAGTTTGACCACACGTGCTTAATGTCTTTTGCCCC
>BJCO01467201.1:0-11160 GCA_018326465.1 Flaveria floridana
GATCATTACAGAACCATTTTTTATTTTCAGAATCAAAAGAACCATTGACTTACATAAATGTAAATTATAAACCATTGGTTTACATAGATCTAGGTTAAACCTGGTGATATTTAGTTGTTTTTTTATAGTTTATTACTTATGTCTGATATACACATATGTAAAACAGGTCAAGTATTACCAGACTTAATATAAATTTATGTAAATCAATGGTTCTGTAGTTCTGAAAATAAAAAGTGGTTCTGTAATGATCCTAACCCTATATATATATGTATATATATATATATGTATATATATATATATATTATAAAGGGGAAATATGTAATTGATTTTATAGTTTGGTAAAATATGTAATTTAAAAGAAATGTAAAAATCTCACTTTTCTGTATCCTTTTTTACCCAACGAAGCTGGCAAGAAAAGAAGACTAACATGCTCTTCTATTCAGTAGTGGGTTAGTAAGTGTTTAAATTCTGAAACCTTCTCTCTTTTGAACCTCTAGCAAGGTCTTGGATTAGGGCTAGCCAGCTACATTAAACATAAAGCAATCATTTGAGTTTTTAGTGTATTCTCTAAAAACATTATATTAAAGTTATGTTTTATGTGTTTTACTTTAACAAATAAACTTTTACTGATATAACAAGTTAAACAACTTACAACAAGTAAACATGAGAAGTATGGTTACATTTAGTACAATCTGTTGCATAATCTTACATTTCCTAACAAGAAATGTATAAGCATATACTTTTTTCTCTCTTTATCTACTCTTCTTAATTTACGGTGCATAAAAATTATATGGTTACTAAGATATTTCACATGAGGGTATGTGTTATAGCTCACGCTCACGCCCATGTCCACATCCTATGTAGCCATGTGTTATACCCAACGCCCTTTCACGCCCGGGGTCGTTACATCCCAATAACATAACACGTCAGTCGTGACTCATCCTTATGAAAGTATAAATTTTAGCATAAAAGGTAGAAGGATGTAATGGTTTTGGAACATACAACGAACATTGTGAATTAGTAATGAAAAACCATATATTGATCAATAAGAAAAGCTTTACTTTGTAATTAAACTATTGTAAAGATATAAATTCATATGTATTTATATGAATTTAGTACTATAGACATATGCGAAAAAAGCTGCACATGGTGGGCATATTCACAGTGCATCTGCCCCATTTACTAAACTTTACATATATTGTTTATTAGGTGTACAGTGATCATTCAACTTTAAACTTATAATGATAAATCTTTATTTTTAAATTATTTTTTTCGTTCACGAGTGTTATCAAATTATAACAGTCATCAATATGATATTATTGTAAACTGTTTGTTTTACTGTTTCGTAACAGTTGCGTACTTGTCTTGGATGTCATTAACTAAAAAGTCATTGAATCTCATCATATGTCTCTCTTATGATAAACATTTTGGTCTCTTTACCAACAGAAACTAATACATGTAGTTTTAAATTGTGTTTTTGGATTGCATGTTTAGATTGATAATGAATAGTAACAACTAGGGCCCGTCACGGTAGCTTATGAGACTGCTAAATACTAAATCGTGTTAACTAATCAGATAAAGCAACGCAGGTTGTGCTATACACATGACCAATAAACAAAATAGAAATAGAAGCCAATCAGTCGATTGATTGCCACTGCGACACACCCTTAAAGGTTGTACTTGGTCTTCTTGAACACAATGCTACTGTTTTTAGTGCCCATTACTATCCATGGTCGCAAATTGTCGTCGAATACCACCGCATGCCCAAACCTGCTCTTTGTGTTCTCGAATACATTCTGAGTGAAGCCCTAAATGATTAAGTGGCATATTCGAACAAAGTCACTAAACAGTTTCATGTACACAATTACATAACGTAAATATGAATTCGTCCCAGCAAAAGCATTAAACACGAAATTATCAAATAAAGAAACATTTTTTCCCATGTACCCACTCAACAAACTACACAATTTGATTCAAAATCAGATCTCCATCGAATGTTCTCATCCTCTTCCTATTGGTGTCTGTTGCTTTATTAAGTGGAATTTGATCACAACACCAAAGAACTAGATCGAAGCATATGAACCAAATAGTGAATCAATTAAGAAAATGAGTAAGACAATTGAGAATTCACACAATGTAACATTCGGTCCCTCATACCACCAATATTGTTCACTTTACCCACGACTAACTCATGTGTAAGCCCCGTTACCGAGCACCTCACAGTTGGTCATTTATAACACTGAATATACATAATATAATACATAAAAACATTGCAGCGGAAGTCACTACCAAAAACCATTCATTACTATTAATAAATACTGTTGTTAAGCAATACAATAGAGTTTGACTTACAAAAGATTGTTTAATCGCATTACAAGACAACAATATCATAAGTGGTGAATGGATGTCAGTCTTGCCCTGTCGAGTAGCTTCACACTCGTGTCATCCTCAGCAATGATTATCTGTCAACTGAATATCTATAAAAGTCAGCGTTGCTTAGTGAGTTCTAGTTTTAAAAGTATTAAAATACCTTGTATAATATATATATATATATGAAAATACTCTTTCAATAAAATACTTTCTTTACTTTCGTACGTGAGCACGCATCAGATATACGTCAAGGTAATACTTTCTTTCTTTCTTTAAAGTACGCATTCGTTCATTTCGTACTTTTAACATTATCTTTCACTTTCTTATGTACCAATGTGCAATACCCGAACATTGTGCACGAAGCTAATACTAGGCCTGTGGTCTATAAATAGACCACGAATATTGTGTACTAAGCTGATCCAGTCACCTATGGTATGCTACAAGGATCCCTGTCAGTCTCAATACCTAACCCTGCATGCATCCTTCGGGTTAGCTAAACCGCATACAGTTGAGCTAACGACAACATGGTCGTGCACCTCCTATACATTTGCTTGCAAGACTTGCATTCTTTCATTTATGTTCCACTTTTCTTTATCATTAATCTTTTACTTTTATTAATGATAATACTTTACGTATACGATCCTAAACACACCACGTAAAGTCATACAATAATAATTATTATAGACCATAAGAACAACTTGTAATTATGCATAATAATAACAATTAAAACCCTAAGTCAAACTAGGGTCAAACCCTAATCATTCTGTCTTTCTGCAAATTTCAGAAAAATAAACTAAGTGTTAGGCGCATGAGGACTATGCAGGCGCATGAGGCCTGTTTAGGCACATTATAACTATGCGGTCGCATGGACTTACACTTAGGCATTTCAACACTTAGGCGCATGAGCCTTTTGGGCGCATGGGCACTATTTGGGTGCAAGGAGCATACTTAGGCGCTTGAGCTTAGAACTTAGGCGCATGAACTACTGTTCAGGCGCATGAACTTACACTTTGAATTTCTAAGACATGATTTGGGCGCATGGGGTACTGTTTGGGCACATGAACCCTATTTGGGCGCATGACCCTAATTAGAACTTTTCAAAGGTAATTTTTGACGCATGACCAACCTGTTTAACATGTTTCTAAATTATTTTCAGTCTCAAACATCATATCAACCTATTCTAAGCTTGTTATAAATATTCTAAGCTTAATCACCACATAAACAACCATAGAACAACATCATACAAGCCTACTTACATACAATTACATATATATATAAATTATAAAAACATTTCTAATACATTTCCAGTCCCAAAACGAGTTAAAACATGTAAAAAGATGGGGTCTAGAACTCACCTGATGTACCAAACAAGTAAAACTCCTCCAAACGTGCTTGTACACGAATTCAAACACCTAAACAACCAAGAACACACAACCCGAACACATAAAACACATATAAATCGGTTCTAAGGTGGAAAATCTCACATAACCGAACAAAAAACACTATAAAACACTTACAAGATGTGAATTTCAGCCCTTTTTCTTGAAGAACCGAGAGAAACAACTCTTTCTTCTTCTTTTCTCTTTTCAGTCGACCAAAAGCAGAAAGTGGGCATGGCATGGGCGGCCATGCCCCTTATATATAAAAATATTTTACTTTTGTACTGGTTTTCACTTCACCCCCCTCTACTTTTGTTGCTTTTGCTTTCCTTCAAAATACTTTATTTTTTTCTTTTCCACATTTATTTTCTTTTCTTTTATTATAACAAAACTTCGGGCGTTACATCATGGATTTGTTTTTGATTGCCCGGGTGAAAACTTTCCAGAGAGGTCACCCATCCCTGGATTGCTGCCACCTGAGCACGCTTAACTGTGGAGTTCTCCTCTCATCCACAACCAATACACCCAAAACACGTTAGTGATATTACATGCCGGATATTACTTAGGAACCAGGAATCTATACTGTCCACGACTGACGTGAGATATATGTAGGGTGTCACAATCACCCTCCTAGACTTATCGTCCTCGATGAGTCCGAGAACTCACCATCCCCTGTTTGTCCCACGATCCCGAATGGCACAGGAGTGGCTCTGATACCATTCCGTAACACCCGACCCATCATACCACCAATTTTGTCCGTTTTGCCTATAAGGAGCTCACGGATTTGATTTTGGTTGCTCGGGTGAAAAATTCCCACGGAGGTCACCCATCCCTGAATTGTTGCCACCGGAGTACGCTTAACTGTAGAGTTCTCCGCTCATCCACAACCAATACGCCCAAAACGCTTTGGTAATATTTGATGCTAGACATTACTTATGAACCGGGAATCTCTCCTATCCATAGGTGGTGTAGTATATATGTAGGGTGTCTCACATGAGATAATCAAGAAATGCAAGAACTGAATTTACAATTGAAGAACTTGAATTAGAGCATATAACATTCTATTTTGAAAGAAGAATGATCAACAACCTCTTGACCTAATCCCTTATTACAACTATTAATAACCATGGTTTAAACTTTTACATATTCAGTCCCTATATTTTTACAAGATGTGAAAACTAACCTGTAACTTTTAACTCCTATCAACTGAGGTAACACTTTATGACTTTGACATAACACACAACAATCTCAACCTTTGTGCGTAAGTCGATAGAATCAAACACTTCCAATTTATAGCAAATCTAAATACAAATCAAAGGTAGGACCTGGAATCACCTTTGTTAGCATATTTGTTGCATTGTCAGCTATATCAACATGCTCAATACTAGCTTCCTTTGAGTTTACAACATCTTTGATGAAATGCAGCTTTACACAAATATGTTTGGTCCTCTCAAGGAATATTGGATTTTCAAAAAATTGAATAGCACCTTGGTTATCACATAACACCAATGCTCTCTTAACATCCATACCCAATTCAGTAACAAAACCTTTTAACCAAATACACTCCTTTACAACATTAGTGAGAGCTATATACTCATCTCAGTGTTCATAAAGCCATTACTCGTTGAAGAGTTTATTTTTAGCTTACCATGGGTTAAAGTTTTCCATATTCAGTCCTTATAGTTTCACAAGATATGACAACCTGAAACTTTTAACTACCATCAACTGAGGTAACATTTTGTTAACAAACTATGGAGAAAAAAACATAACAAGAATCTAACTTCTGACTTTGACATAAAACTCAATCCTCTTATCATTATCATTAGCGTATGATATGAAGGTCTAAGTTTATAAATGACAAATACTAGAGTTGCGATTATCACATACATAGGTGTACCTATCACGAAGTAACATATAGCTTCATTAGGTATAAAGGGAGGGTTATTTAAGAAAGCTTGGAATTAAAGTAATGGAGCATTAATATATATATATAATGAAGAGGTGGTAACATTTCTTTTGATTTGTTTCCGTTTAACTTTAGAAGATTAACACATTAGATATGGTTTATATTTAATCTAAACAGTTAACAAACTAACATAACTTTTTGTCTAACAGTTAAAGATTAAAGCATTTATATTGTTCCACCATTGATCCTTGTATATTATTGATCTTTATGTGTATTCGTTTATATGTTTCTTGATCGGGTAATTGCCCATATGTGATTCTTGTGGTATATTGTATATTGATTGTAAAGTTTAATATTATGTTCTCTTCTTATTTGGGTGTTTTGATACCTAGTGTGTACAAGGGAATTAAGAGTCTTGCTAGAAACAACCTCTCTATCTTTTGTTAATAGCTTCGTTACGGACGGGAAGTACTGGGTGTGGTTATGATTAGTTTACCCTAGTTAGTTGTTCTTGATAATCAAGAAAGAAATTTTAAAACACCGTAGCGGATAATCCTTTGGTGAGGAGGTCAAGAATCTAAAGGGTAGTAGGAGGATATCAAACTCTATAAAGAGTGTATACTAAAACCATGTCTGTCAATCTTACAGTTTTTTGTATGCTAATACAACATTAGATTAGCTACTAAGTGTGAGAACAAATATTGTCACACCATAATGTACTGGAGTAATCCAAAAAGGTATATGTGACTCTTGAAAAAGAAAAGTATCCAATGAAGCTCAATAGTTGTGCAACTAAGAGCATGATATTTGCCTCGGTACTAGAATGAGAAACCGTATGATGATTTTTTTGAATTCCTACTAATGAGATTAGGCCCAAGAAAAATACAATAGCTTGTAGTATATCTTATATCATCTCGACATCCATCCTAGTTGGCATCAACATAGGCATGATAGCAAGATAATATGATATGTGAAAAGTAAAGCAATGAAAGATGGTGACCTTAAAAGCATCAAAGAATAGGCTTAATTACAATCAATTGACATTAAGCAGGTTTGTGCAGAAACTAGAAAACCTTATTAATTGCATATGCAATCACTAAACAAGTCAGGGCAAGATGTTAAGCTCCATCTAAGCTCAGATATAACAACAGATCATTTATAGGGACACTAGAATATCTAATTTTCATATGAGAGAAATAGAGGTAGAAAAATACTGACTAAGAAAAGTATGCTATAAATGATTATATAATATTGGTTGTAAGATACTAGTAACTATCGATCAGGAAAGATGAAGAAAATCATTCAAGAACGTGGTCTTTATCTTTAAAGATAAATCAATGTACCCAAATCCTTTAGCGCAAACCAAGTATGTAAGCGTCCAATCAAATCAGCTAAAAATGTTAATAAGTTCCTCATATAATAGCATCATCAACATATACAAGAACATAGCAAGTAAAGTAATGTTTAAAATTTAAAAAAAGAATGTATTAGACACATTAAGCAAACTAAATTTTAATGAGAGTTCTAGATAGCTTGGAAAACCAAGATGCATGTGTCTATTTGAAACCAAACATAGCCTTAGCAAGCATGTGTGAATAAGGACTTAGTTTAAGAAAAGCCAAAAAAACTAAATCATACACATATTCTTAAATAAATATTCATAAAGAATTAAGTTAATGAAATCAACTTTCTATATTTGGCAAACAAAACCAACCTGGTTAGCCTGACAACTAGGATGAATGTCATAATGTAATCAATAACCTTTTTAGTACATCCCTTAGCAATAAGATAGGATTTATCTATAATAATGGAGTCATAAAAGTAACCCACCAATAGGTTGGCATGAATTAGAGTGGTTACCAATACTCACTTTATCTATGCAAGATTGAGAGCAAAAGTTATAGCATTTGATAATGCAAAATTTTTTATGCATGCTTAGCAATTTCTGCCATCAAAGATTTATAAGTTTTAAACGGATTTTCAATATTGTCACCAACATTTACGTCTTTAGCATCCATCAGATCCTGCACAAATATCATTCAGAAACTCCTTATCTACAAACTTACACAATAAGCTAAGCTCTTTATCCTTAGGCTTTTTGGCAACTACTTTAGCAGGCAAAGCATTTTTATCTTCATCTCCAAAACCTGTATTTTTTTAGAACAGTCATATTCTCACCTCACTTCAGATACTAAAGTTTTGTTCCTAGAAGCAGAAGAAGAAAAAGTGTTATAAGTCGATTCAAACTCAACATTAACCATTTCTTTCCATCAAGCAAAGTAACCCGACTTATCGTAATAGTAACATCAAAGTGAAGACTTGTCAAATCCAATTGTTCTATTTACTCCAATGGTAAATGCTTTTCTTCGCATCATCTTTATAAAATTCTTACCTTGATAAACCACCATTGTCATCGAATATTTTGTATGATTCATCAACATCATTGGGATTAATCATAACATGTGGAGATGTATGCCTTCTAGCCATAAATGCCTCATAACTAGATAAGAATGATACAAACAAGCCTAGATGCTCCTCAGTAATTATACAATTTGGGTTGGTAGTTGAATGGTTGGTTTTGATGTAGCAAAATAAGCTTAGTGTGATTGATGATGAACTGGTGCTGATTGAACACATGGCGTATGATTAGGTTGAACAATTTGTTGAATAAACTATCAAACTCCGGCCCAATGAGTGTACACTAGGTAAAACACCTTTAGCGGGTGAGTGGGTATGTGGCATAATGCCTTTAGCGGGTGAGCTTGCACATGGCTATCTATGTACGCATGAGTCTTCCCATCTACGGACCATATCGTTTTCGCATGAGTTATTTGCCCATGGACGATAATTTATTTGTGCAAGACAACATCTACGCATGGGCTTTTTACATCTATGCATGAGTACTTTAATCCATTATATATCATTAAACTTTCATCTTACTAAACTTAGCAAGATTCTAGGATCTAGCGTATCATACTAGGATTTTATATAATAAGCACCTCATTCATACATGCATATGTAAAAAAATAATAAAAATACAACTTTACCATGATTTGTCATACTTTAATAATTATATTCATACATATGTATATCAGCCCTAAAACAGTATAAAACATGGATTTAAAACTCACATTTTAATAAACTTTGAATAAACCCTAAACCCAATAAGGATGGGAATCAAAATTCTTTAACTTGTTCTTTACTTTCTGTAACACCCGACCTCTCACACCATCAATATTGTCCGCTTTGCCCATGAGTAGCTCACAGATTTGCTTTTGGTTGCCCGAGTGAAAACTTCCCAGGAAGGTCACCCATCCCTGGATTGCTGCCACCTGAGCACGCTTAACTGTGGAGTACTCCTCTCATCCACAATCAATACGCCCAAAACGCGTTGTTGATATTTGAGGCCAGACATTCCTTATGAACCAGGAATCTCTTCTGTCCACGACCGATGTGGGATTTATGTAGGGTGTCACAATCACCTCCCCCTTTGGACTCATCATCCTCGATGAGCCCGAGTAGTCACCATCCTCGGTGAGGTATGTCCCACATACCTCACCGAGGATGGTGACTTCTCGGGCTCATCTAGGACGATGAGTCCAAAGGGGGTGGGGGGTGATTGTGACACCCTACATAAATCCTACATCGGCCGTGGACAGAAGAGATTCCTGGTTCATAAGACATGTCTGGGCTCAAATATTATCAACGCATTTTGGCCGTATTGGCTGTGGATGAGAGGAGAACTCCACAGTTAAGCGTGCTCAGGTGGCAGCAATCCAGGGATGGGTGACCTCCTTGGGAAGTTTTCACCCGGGCAACCAAAAGCAAATCCGTGAGCTCCTGATGGGTAAAGCGGACAATATTGGTAGTATGAGGGGCCAGGTGTTACAGAATGGTATCAGAGCCACTTCTGTGCCGTTCGGGATGTGGGACATACCTCACCAAGGATGGTGACTTCTCGGGCTCATCGAGGACGATGAGTCCAAAGGGGGTGATTGTGACACCCTACATAAATCCCACATCGACCGTGGACAGAAGAAATTACTGGTTCATAAGGAATGTCTGACCTCAAATATCATCAACGCGTTTTGGGCGTATTGGCTGTAGATGAGAGGAGAACTCTACAGTTAAGCGTGCGCTGGTGGCAGCAATCCAGGGATGGGTGACCTCCCTGGGAAGTTTTCACCCAGGCAACCAAAAGCAAATCCGTGAGCTCCTGATGGGCAAAGCGGACAATATTGGTGGTATGAGGGGCCAGGTGTTACACTTTCTCCCTCTATAATCATAAGTTTCTCTATTAGCCTCTTTTAAAAAACTCTTCTCCCAAAAATAAAAGAAGCATGGTCGGCTCCCATTTCTTTTATAGGGCTCTTTTGGGTTTGAACTTTCTTTAGTACCAAGTTTTGTCCTTGTTTTTTATTTAAATATGTAGCCCACCCACCCCTTCCTTTATTTTTTTCATTATTTAACCCAATTTAACCCAAAATTTTATGTGTTACAAAATATGAATAAAGATGTTCGCTTAGCATGGATCTCAAGGTTATATAGCGTGGAATCTAGAACCGACACCCTAGCTTAATTATCATGTTTCGTTATGGTTTTCATATTATAATGTAATGAATTTGATTAAAGACTATGTTTTTAATTACCACTACATAAAGTAAATAAACTTGTGTTAATAAATTAGGTTCATCATGTTCAAATTCACCTGTGAGGTCTCCTAGAAACAAGGCCTTACAATCTTAAGGTGAAGAACATCCATTATTAGGTTTTAATCAAGTGTTTATCAAAGGTGAGTTCTAGATCCTCCTACTTTATACATGTATTACTAATTTGAGGCTAGTATGCATGTGTGATGGTATTTTGATAAAGTTTGATAGCTTTTGAACATTAAAGTTTGAGTAAATTACCATTTGCATACCTAAGGTTTGGTGATCTTGACCATTTGCATCCCCACATTTTAAAAATCTTCATATACCACCTAACATTTTATTTTCGTTCCCATTTATATCCAAATGACTAACAACCTTAAATTATTCTGTTAATATTTTATGAAATGATAAAATTACCTTTAACTCATATTCCCTTTTAACTTCCCTCCCCACTCCCCACTCTTTCTCTCTGTATCTCTTAACTAGAACGACTACCACCGTGGAGGCATCCGCATCACCACTATTACCACAGCAGCCGCATCACCACTACCAACACAACCCCCCGGCTGCCACAACAGCAGCCGCGTCACCACTACCACCATAGCAGCCATATCACCACCAAAAACACAACCACCTGGCGTCCACAACAGCCCCTATCGCTACAACCACCAGGTCATCACCATAACAGCCTCATCACCACCACCACAACAACTCGATCTCTGCCATAATAGCCCTCTAGTAATGGTGTGGTGGTGTGAGTATTCAATTGTATCATCATCACCAGCTCAGAGATCATCTTTAATCGCATCTTCATCTTCATTTTCATCTCATCTTCAATCAATCCCTAATTTCA
>BJCO01467202.1:0-13487 GCA_018326465.1 Flaveria floridana
GGTTGGTCACCAACTTGCATGAGTTGGTGAAAAGGTCCATGCTTTAGGAAAACTATACATTGAGGTCTTGGGTCTAACCTTTCTACTTTATGTACTTCTATCCTTTTTGTAATATATTAGGATGTGAGCTATGGCATGTCATAGTCACTAGCCAACAGACAATCTACCTTTTGACTCTACATGGATTTTGTTGTCTAGTTCATGTATCCAGCTAGCCTTCAAAGTATGGCCGGCTGTAGGTTGTAGTATATAGTGTCTCAAGTCTTGTAACTTACAATGTATGTTGAATACTTGTAACTTTGAACTTGAGAAGCAATATACAGCATCCTTGAAAACCAACTACTTGTGTTGTTATCTTGTTCTGTTTCTAAGTTTACTTGTGTTTTTTACTTGTGTTGATATCTTGTTCTGTTTCTAAGTTTACTTGTGTTCTTTGCATCATCACAAACCAGTTCCCTATTTGATCTGTTAAGTGTTCTTATACACTCTTCTCATTGTGTTGTTATGTTGCAAGTGCCACCCTTCAACCGGCCCTGCAGCACTCATTCACGCATAATATTATTGTTGTTTTGTAATGCAATTAATAAATTCTTTTGTAACTTACGAACAATGCAATATTGCATAACAACAGTATTTATCAATGAAATGAATGATTTTTGATAATGAAATTCCGCTGCTTAATCTTATGAAATGCGTATTGTTTTATATAATAATGTGATGATTGTCTAACTATGAGGTCTCTGGGAACGGGGTCTTACAAGTTGGTATCAGAGCTAAAGTTTAAGTGAATTGGGTAAAATATTTTTAAAATCTAATCTTAAACTGAGAATGGGACTAAAGGAAAGGGATGTCAGCCCGAGTAGCTATGTGCCATTTGATTATGTGCTCTTAGTAGATTTAGATAGTAATGTAGTCAGGATAGGAAATGCTTGGGGTGTGAAGAGTAAAGTAAGTGGCTAATCGTAACTGAACACTGTAATTAAGGTCTTACTATACTTAACATAAACTGAGCTATTACCTTGAATGACCGTGTTAGTGTTTGAATCTTATAGTGTTTAGAGATGGCTGGAGGTAGATATTCTAAGGCCTCTAGAGGTGGAGTACATAGTGGACGTGGTGCTGAACCGCATGTTACGAGAAATAGGGCTAGGACTACTGAAAGGACATGTGAAGAGCATGTGATCCATCACCAGGAAGGTGCTGATGAAAGTGTGAACTTGAGGGCCTCGGTGAAAGAGGCAGTAGTAGAGGAGGTCCATCAGGTTATGTAGAAGATTCTGCCGTCTGTGGTAACTGAAGTGATTAAGACGGTGAGGGAGGATGAAAGGAAGGAAAAGAGGAGGACCACTGGGAGAGCAGAAAGAGAATAACCGGAGACTGAGACGGTTGTCTCTAGTGAGGAAGAGGAGGAAGAAGCTATGCAGGAAACTGCATGAGGCTGTAACTATGGGGCATTTCAAAAATGCAAGCCCCCAACATTCGATGGGAATGGCAATGTTGCTGTTGCTCACCGATGGGTGAGGGAAATGGAGGCGGTTCTTGATATCAGTGAGTGCTGAGAAGATCAGAAGGTGAAGTTTGCTACCTACTCGTTTGTGGACTCGACCTTATGTTGGTGGGACAACATTATCCAGGCCGAGGGTAGCAGGGCCATTGGCAGGATGAGGTATCCAGAACTGAAGAAGCTGGTGATTGAGGAGTCCTATCCTCACAGGGAGTTGGAGAAGATTGAGAGGGAGTTCCTGCAGCTGGAGGAAGGAACTATGACGAACCAATAGTATACCAGAAAATTCATTGAGATGGCAAGGCTGGTGCTGGATTAGGTGACTCCGGTAGAAAAGAAGATCAAGAGGTACATTCAGGGTCCGCCGGCAGATATCCGCAGACATCTGATTGCCGCCCGGCCAGGTACGTTCAGGTTGGTAGTCGATTTGACAGGAAGACTATATAATGAGAGGGAGGTGGTGGTCGAGGCGGAGGGGAGTAAGAAGACTGGTGGTGACAATAACTGGAATGGGAAGCGGTTTAGTCATGGCAGTTTCACCCCAAACAACAAGGGGATGAGGGTGGATGACCATAGAGTGGTGTCATCAAGCTCGGGGATGAAGAAGTGCGGTAAATGCGGAAGGGAGCACACGGGCGAATGTAAGTGGGGAGAGAATGTGTGCTTCAAGTGTGGAGAGCCCGGTCAATTGGCAAAGATGTGTGGGGTTATACGGTGTTATAACTGTGGCGAGGAAGGCCATCTGAGCAGGGATTGCAAGAAGCCAAGGGCCGAAAGTTCTGGAATGATGAAGAAGCAGGAAGAAGGAGGACAGAGGGCAAGTGCTAGAGCTTTCAGGATGACGCGGGAGGAGGCCAGGGTGGATTCCGATGTCGTGTCACGTATGTTTCTAGTAAATCAAATTTGTGCCTCTGTATTATTTGATTCTAGTGATAGTAGGAGTTTTATTTATGCTGCTTTCTATACTAAGTTTCCTGTTAGTAGTAGAAGTATTGATGAGCCATTTGATGTAGAAACTGCTATTGGTAAGTCTACTAGAATTTCTGATGTGATAGAAGACTACGACATAGAACTAGAAGGCCATTGGTTTTCTGCCAAACTATTTGTGATGCCCCTAGGCGGATTTGATGTAGTACTAGGAATGGATTGGTTAGCGACCTATGAGGTGAATATTGTGTGTCGTAAAAAGATGATTCGATTAATTGCACCCGACGGAAGTTCGGTGACGATTTATGGTGATCGCATCACTACGGTTCCTAAGGTGATTTCGATGGCGGTGGCAGAAAGTGCATGAGACGTAGATGTAATGCCTACCTGGCTTACGTAAAGGATGTGGACGCGTCGGTACCACAACTATATGACGTACCAGTGGTGTGCGATTTTCCGGACGTGTTCCTAGAAGATTTACCAGGTGTGCTGCCGGATCGCGAGATTGAGTTTCAGATTGATCTGATACCCGGTGCTCAACCCGTTGCCAAAGTACCGTATCTATTAGCTCCGACCGAGATGAAGGAACTCATTATTCAACTTCAGGAGTTGATCTGATCGAGCATCTCTCCTTAGGGTGTTCCGGTCTTGTTTGTTAAGAAGAAAACGGTAGTATGAGGATGTGTATAGACTACCTGGAGTTAAACAAGTTAACGATGACGAACCGGTACCCTCTACCAAGGATTGATGACTTGTTTGATCAGCTCCAAGGTGCCAGTTAGTTCTGAAGGATAGATCTCTGATTTGGCTACCATCAGCTGAAGGTGAAGGAGGGAGATATTCCTAAAACAGCTTTTTGCATGCGTTATGGACACTACGAGTTTCTCGTTATGTCTTTTGGTGTAACTAACCTGCCTTTATGGATTTAATGAACCGAGTATGTCGACCAATGTTAGATAAATCAATGATCGTGTTTATTGATGATATCCTGATTTATTCGATAAATAAGGATGAACATGCCAGCCACATATGTGAAGTATTGGAGATACTTAGAAGAGAGAAGTTGTATGCTAAATTCTCTAAGTGTGCTTTTTGGTTGCGCGAGGTGCAGTGTTTGGGCCATGTTGTTAATCTTGAAGGGATCATGGTGGACCCGGCAAAGGTGGAAGCAGTGATGCAATGGAAGTCTCCAAAGACGCCATCCGAGATCCGTATTTTCTTGGGTTTGGTGGGTTATTATAGGAGATTCATCCAAGACTTTTCAAAGATAGCCTCACCTTTGACTAAATTGACCCGCAAAGAGGTGAAGTTTGTATGGGGTCCAGCGTAAGAGAATGCTTTTGAGGAGTTAAATGCAAGATTAACCAAGCTCCTCTCTTGACATTGCCTGAAGGAAGTGAGGACTTAGTAGTCTATTCAGATGCTTCCTATTCGGGACTGGGTTGTGTGTTGATGCAATGTGGAAGGGTAATAGTATACGTGTCCTGACAGCTAAAAACCCACAAAGTCAATTATCCTACCCATGATTTGGAGCTAGTGGTTGTGGTCTTCGCGTTGAATATTTGGAGAGACTACTTATACGGGACGAAGTGCACCATCTTCATGGACCACAAGAGCTTAAAGTATTTCTTTAAGCAAAAGGATCTCAACATGAGGTAGAGGAGGTGGTTAGAGCTCATCAAAGATTATGACTATGAGATCCATTATCATCCGGGTAAGACCAATGTTGTGGTCGATGCCCTTAGCCGAAAGGAGAGACCTGAGCCAATCCGAGTGAAGACTTATCAGTTGGTTATGACCGCTGATGTGATGAAACATGTCAAGGATTTTTAGGACGAAGCGCTTAAAGAGGATCGGATTAATTTCCAAACGAATGAAGGGTCTAATCGCAGAATTGGGTGGGAACACTCTTAGTGTAAGAACCCGAAATGGACGAACGTGGATCCCTTGTTATGGATACCTACAGGGGAGAATCATGGATGAAGTTCATAAGACTTGATATTCGATTCATCCCGGTGCCACGAAGATGTACCAGGACATGAAGAAGGAATACTGGTGGTCGGGAATGAAGCGCGATGTAGCAGAGTATGTGAGTAAGTGCCTTACTTGTTTGCAAGTGAAGGCAGAGCATCAGAAGCCATACGGGAAGATCCAACCGTTGGATATATCCGAGTGGACGTGGGAGCACATCACCGTGGACTTCATAACGAAGCTACATCATATGACGAGGGGGTACAATACTATTTGGGTGATAGTTGATCGTCTGACAAAGAGTGCTCACTTCTTACCGATCCGTGAGACATACTCATCTGAGAGACTGGCGGATTTTTCATCAAAGAGATTGTAGCTCGTCATGGTGTACCAGTGTCTATCGTGTCGGACCGTGACACCCGGTTCACATGAAAGTTTTAGAAAAGATTTCATGATGCGATGGGGATGAGGTTACACATTAGCACGACTTACCATCCTCAAACAAATGGCCAGTCTGAGAGGACGATTCAGACGCTCAAGGATATGCTTGGAGCATGCGTGATCTACTTTATAGGGAGTTGGGATGATCACTTACCGTTAGCGGAATTCTAATACAACAGTTTCATGCGAGCATTGGCATGCTATCATACGAGATGCTATACGGTAGAAGGTGCAGGACGCCCGTATGTTGGAGAGACATTGGGCAGAAAGAGTGAGGAAGTATCCAGGTGATCGAGGCTACGACTGAAAAGTTAGAAAAGACCAATACCTATATGAAGGTGGCGAAGGATAGACAGAAGTCGTATGCCGACAAAAAGCAGAGACCTATTGAATTCAACGTGGGTGATAGATTCATGTTCAAGGTTTCACCTTGGAAAGGGATTATCCGGTTTAGAAAAAGGGGTAAACTGGGCCCAAGATACATAGGGCATTTCTGAATCATCACACGAGTAGGAAAGGTGGCCTATCAATTAGAATTGCCTGATGAGTTAAGTGAGATTCATCCAGCGTTCCACGTATCTCATCTGAGAAAGTGCTTAGCTGACGAAGATATGATTGTACCACTGGAGGACATCGAGGTGGGTGAACGGATTAACAATGTAGAGCAACCAGTGGCAATCATCGATCGGAAGGAGAAGAGATTGAGAAATAAAGTGGTTCCACTTGTTCGTGTGTAGTGGAAACAATGAAAGGGTTCTGAGTCTACATGTGAGACCGAAGAAGAGGTAAGACAACATTACCCACAGTTATTCGAAGAATGACAGGTTTCGGGGACGAAACCACTTTAAAGGGGGGGGGATAGACTTGTAACACCCGAAATTTTGTCAAGTAAAAGAACAGAAAAGCAATAAGAAAAGAGAAAAAGAAAAGCATCTTGAGAGAAAGTAAAATGAACATAAGTGGAGGGGCTAAAAGTGCAAAAAGGATAAAATTTTATTATTATTATTATGTTTAAAGTGGGCATGGCCGCCCACAACATCTGTTACATCAACTGCTTCGACCATTTTAGAGAGAGAAAGCAAAGTTCTTTAGTTCTAGAGAGAGAAAGCAGCTGATCTTGGCATAGGTAAGTAATTCTTGCATAATTGGTTCGGTTTTGTTTGGTTTTCGACCATGAAACCGAGTTTTATGTGTTCTTGTGTGTTTATGTGTGTTCAGGTTCTTGTGTTCTTGGTCTCTAGGTGTTGGAAACATCAAGACTTCTCAAATTTGAAGGAGTGTTGTTTGGAAGCAGTCAAGGTGAGTTGGTTTTTATGAGTATGTTTTATGTTTTAAATGTCCTTTGGGATTGAAAATGCAAGCTAAAAAGGTTTTACAACTGTTTAATATATACTCGCGTGTATTTGTGTATGTATGTTGATGTTTTATGGTTGTTTATGTGTTGTTGATGCTTAGAATGATAGATATAAGTCAAGAACATGTTAGGATGGTGATTGGGACTGAAAATAATTTAGAAATATGTTAAACAGTTGGCCATGCGCCTAAATAGGGCCCATGCACCTGAATTATGCCTTAGAAAAACCTAAGTGTTGGGTTTAGGCGCCCCAATAGTACCCCATGCGCCCAAAATTATACCCAGACGCCTAAGTATAGGTCATGCGCCCAAATAGTGCTCATGCGCCCGGAGTGCTCATGCGCCTAAGTGTTGAAACGCCTAAGTAAGGCTCATGCGCTTGCATATGGAAAAACACCTAAGCAGTTCTCATGCGCCTGAATAGTTCCCATGTGCCTGAAACACTTAGAATTTTTCTGAAATTTTGAAAATATCAGAATTTTAGGGTTTGACCCTAGTTTGACTTGAGGCTTATATTTGATCATTTTATGAATGTTTATGGTTTGTTTTTATGGTCCATATTAAATATTATCATGTGACTTTACGTGTGTGTCTATGATCATATACGTAAAGTATTATCATAATGTAAATGAAAGATTAATGATAACGATAGTGTAACATAAAGAATGAACGAATGAAAAGTCTTGCAAGCAAAATAAAAAGAGGTTCACAACTCATTGAGAGTTGCTAGCGCAACTATGTGTAGTATAGCGTGCGATTTTGGCTAGCTCATGAGGGTTCACACAGAGGGGGATCAGTCTTGGTGACTGAACCATAGTATGAAACAGGATCCTTGTCACTTTACCCTGGAAATGAGGCAGCTGTGTGCCGGGAATGAGGTGGCTGCTGCCCAACAGTGGGGGTAAATTTATGACAGGATCTAGAAACAGTGAAAGATAATGATAAAGTACGAAATGAACGAATGGGGCCTTACATGTTTGCGGGTACATGTTTGTGACAACCCTGATTTTTTAGCCTGAAAATATTCTTTTTTGAGAACTCACACTATACACATAACATAATAGGCTTTGACTTATTGAACTGATATGGGCCTTGGGCTCAATACATTAATAGGCCTAGGATTACTAAGACTTTAATGGACATTGGCCCAAGAAAGAATATGGGCTTGCCCAATTAAATAAAAACATTACATAAAACCTTAACATCAATAAAACCTAAAATAAATCAACATGGCCTAATAAACAACAATCATAACTAAACGAACTCATAAACTTATGAATTATCATTGAGTAGCTTAACGACTTACAAATGTAATTACGTGTAATGCCAAAGATACATAAAATAAAAAGGGTATTGATTCAGTAAAAATCATGAAATCATAAAACTTAAAATATTAAAATCACTAGCTATAACTATATGTATATTTATAGATACTCAAAAACATTAACTTGTCCAACAATTAAAGATCACCAAAAATACTTACATTTAATTGAATTTAAGAAGAATTGCATAGAATATATTGTATTTCAAGACTGAAACTTTTATCAAAACAAGCCAGGTATTATGTTTAAAACAACTAATAGATTTATAAAAGTCTTGTATGGGTCAAATCACCTACAAAACTAACTAACGCATATCAAACCTCCTGATGCAAAATCTTGGTAACTTGCAAAAATAAACAAAAAATCATAGCAAATATCTACAATTAGGATAGGACAAAACTTAGATACATGCACATACATATACACATATATGACACACACACACCCCATATTCATGCATTTATATACATAAGACATATACATGCACTCACACACACTCTATTGACATATGATTACACACATGCATATTTTATAGAATCTTTTCATAAGAGATAACTAAGCTTATGAAATCCTAACTATTAAGTTTTATTAAGATATTTAAAAAAAATAGATATGGTATAAGATAACTAAAATGCATGCCTGGATATATATGTATCTTTACTATACCCATACATATATACACATTCACAACACACATACATATGCATACATATATATATACATATATACATACGTAGTGTTATATCTTGTTATAGACTAACAAGACTTTTCTATTGATCGGCAGATGACAAATGAGAAATCTAAGTCAATTGTATTACATAACAAACATAAATAATTTGAGTAATAATAAAGACACGAGATGTTCTTTCAAAGTATTCACGTGATTAATCTTTTCTGAGTAGAATGAGTTACAATCAGTAGATGACAAGTGGGCCAACAAGCTAACCTCAAAACTATACAAGTGATAGGTACTTATACTAAGTGTAACACCCGGAAATTTTGTCATTTAAAAGAAAGAAAAGAAATGAGAAAAAGAGAAAAGAAAAATAAGAAAGGAAAAAGAAAAGTATCTTGAGAGAAAGTAAAATGAATAAAGGTGAAGGGGCTAAAAGTACAAAAAGGACAAAATATTATTATTATTATGTTTAAAAGGTGGCATGACCGCCCACACTTTCTGCACACCAACTGCTTCAAACATTTTAGAGAGAGAAAGAAGAGATCTTTGGTTTTAGAGTGAGAAAGAAGATGAATTCAGCCAAGGTAAGCAAATTTAGCATAATTGGTTCGGTTTTAAGGATTTTTGACCATGTAACCGGATTTTACATGTTCTTATGTGTGTATATGTGTTTGGATATGTGTTTTGACATGTCTAGGTGTTAGAAATTCTTGAGGGTTCGGGTTTGAAGGAGAGGTATTTGGAAAGCTATAAAAGGTGAGTCTCTAGACCCTGTATTTTACTTATTTTAAAGATTTTGGGGCTGGAAATGCATGTAAAACATTTTTAAAACTTTTATATGTATGATCGTACGTATATATGCTTGTATGTTGATGTTTTATGGTTGTGCATACTAAATTAAGACTTAGAATGGTATTAAGAAGCTTAGAACATGTTAAGATTGTGTTTGGCACTGAAAAATATGTTAAAAGGATGTAAGTTGATGGTCATGTGCCCAAACAGGGCCCATGCGCCTACTATTTTACCTTAGAAAAGTTTTAAGTAAGGTCATGCGCCCAAACAGTAGTTCATGCGCCTAGAAATGCCTTAGAAATTTCTAAGTGAAAGTGGATGCGCCTAAACAGTAGTTCATGTGCCTGAACAGTAGTTCATGCGCCTAAGTTTTTGAAGAAATGCCTAAGTATAGGGCGATGCGCCTAAATAGTGCCCATGCGCCCAAGAGGCTCATACGCCTAAGAGTTGAAATAGTTAAGTATAGGCTCATGCGCCTGCATAGTGGAGAAACGCCTAAATAGTGCTCATGTGCCTAAATAGTGCCCATGCGCCCAATTAGAATTTTTTTTTGGATTTTTGGGAAAAACAGAATTTTAGGGTTTGACCCTAGTTTGACTTATGGACTGTTTTGGCCTATTTTAAGCATAAATATGTGAGGGTCTATGAATAGAACATGCATGATGTTATGATGAAAGTATGATATGCTTATGTGCATGAAGTGTTATCATTTATTGGTTTTTAAAACATATATATATTATAATATAATATACGTTAAGTATTATGTTATGACTTTACGTAGTATGACGAATGTATGAATGAACGTAAAGTATAACGTAACGAATTGAAAGATAACAAAGATGAAAAGTGAAACGTAATGAAAGAAAGAATGTCTTGCAAGCAAATAGAAAGGAGGTGCACGACCATGTTGTCATTAGTTCAACTTTGTGCGGCTTTAATAACCCGAAGGATGCATACAGGGTCAGTCATTGAGGTTGAAGGGACCCTTGTGGCATGCCCTAGGTGACTAGGTCAGCTTCGTCCATAATGTTCGTGGTCTAATTATAGACCACATGCCCAACATCAGCTTTATGCATAATGTTCGGGGTATTGCACATTGGTCCGGATGAAAGGGAGAGATGACTTGCCCTAGGTGACTAGGTCAGCTTCATGCACAATGTTCCTAGTCTAATTATAGACCATAGGCCCATCATCAGCTTCGTGCACAATGTTCGGGGTATTGTACATCGATTCGTTTGAAAGTAAAGAATGATGAAAAGTGTGAATAGAAAGTTTAGATTGATGAAAAGTATGGATAGAAAGTAAAGAGGGATGAAAAGTATGAAAAGAAAAAATGTGAATGAAAGTAAAGGTAGTGAAGAGCACGAAATGAAAGTATGCATAAGAAAGCAAATGTTAATGAAAAGAATAGAAAGAAAGTATGTATACGATGATAAAACATAGTAATTAAAGTATGAAAGAAAAAAATAAACAATGAATATTGTTTGAATGTATGTATGATGTGTGTTGTATACGAAGGTAAAGTATTTTATAGAAAGGTATATTTCGTATGTAAAACACGCAAGGTATTTTAATACTTATAAAACTAGAACTCACTCAGCAACGCTGACTTTTATGCATTTTCAGTGGGCAGGTAATGTTGCTGAGGATGGTACACAGGGAGGCTACTCGGCAGGGCAAGACTAGCATCCATTCACGCACATTATTATTGTTGTTTTGTAATGCAATTAATGAATGTTTTCTTTTGTAACTTAACAATGTTGTATTGCATAACAACAGTAATTTATTAATAAAATGAATGGGCTTTTGTTAATGTAATTCCGCTTCGATTGTTTTATGAAATGTATATTATTATGTATGCTTAGTGCTATGAATGACCAACTGTGAGGTGCCCGGGAACGGGGCCTTACAAGTTGGTATCAAAGCCAGGTTTAAGTGAATTGGGTAAAGTATTTTCCAAAGCCTAATCTTAAACTTGGAATGGGACTAAAGGAAAGGGATGCCAGCCCGAGTAGCTACGTTCCATTAGGTATTTCTTTTCAAAGTTAATTGGAGTTATATGCGTGTGCTATTTGATTATGTGCTTATAGCAGATTTCGATACTGATGCAGTCAGGATAGGAAATGCTTGGGATGTGAAGAGTAAAGTAAGTGGCTAATCACAACTGGCCACTATAATTAAGGACTTACTATACTTAACATAAACTGAGATATTCCTTGAATGACCATGTTACTGTTTAAATCTTATAGTGATTAGAGAATGGCCGGAGGTAGATCATCTAAGGCCTCTAGGGGTGGAGTACAGGGAGGACATGGTGCTGAACCGCATGTTACTACGAACAAGACTAAGACTGCTGAGAGGGCCCATGAGGAGCCCGAGATGCATCACGAGGAAGGTGGTGATGAGAGTGCGAATTTGAGGACCTCGGTGAAAGTGGAGGTGGTAGAGGAAGTCCATCAAGTCATACAAACAATTTTGCCATCTGTAGCGACTGAAGTAATCAAAGCTGTAAGGGAGGATGAGAAGAAAGAGAGGAGAAAGACCACCAAAAGGAAGGAAAGGGATTGATCGGAGACTGAGACGATTGTCTCGAGTGAGGAGGAATACACCACCAAGTTTAATGAGATGGCAAGGTTGGTGCTGGATCAGGTGATGCCGGTGTCAAGAAAGATCAAGAAGTACATACAGGGATTGCCAGCTGACATTCGCAGGCATTTGATCGCTACATGGCCGGGTACTTTTCGATCGGTGGTAGACCTGACGGGTAGGTTGTATGATGATAGGGAGGTGGCAGTAGTCGAGGTGAAGAAGACGGGTAATGTTTACAAAAGATGGGGTAGGAAGAGGTTCGGACGTGGTGGTTTCACTCCAAACAACAAGAGGATAAAGGTGGATGACTGTAGGGTGGGGTCATCAAGCTTAGGGATAAAGAAGTGTGGTAAATGTGGGAGAGAGCATGCTGGTGAGTGCAGGCTGGGATTAAATGTTTGTTTCAAATGTGGAAAGCCTGGACACATCTCTAAGGATTGTAGGGTGGCGAGGTGCTACAACTATGGTGAAGTAGGCCACCTAAGTAGGGAGTGTAAGAAGCCAAGGGCCGAGAGTTCTGAAGTGAAGAAGGGGACGAAAGATGGAAGACAGAGGGAAACTGCTAGAGCATTCAGGATGACACGGGAGGAGGCCAGGGTAGACCCCGATGTCATGTCAGGTATGTTTCTAGTAAACCAAATTTGTGCCTCTGTATTATTTGATTCTGGTGCTAGTAGGAGTTTTATTTCTACTGCTTTTTGTGATAAGTTGTCTGTTAGTAGTAGAAGTATTAATGATCCATTCGATGTAGAAATTGCTGTTGGTAAGTCCACTAGAACTATTGATATGATAGAGGACTGTGCCATAAAACTACAAGGTCATAGGTTCTGCTAAACTACATGTGATGCCCCTAGGCGGATTCGATGTATTAGGGATGGATTGGTTAGCAGCCTATGAGGCAAACATCATGTGCTGCAAGAAGATGATTCGATTAATTTTGCCCGATGGGAGTTCGGTGACGGTTTATGGAGATCGCGTCACTACGGTTCCAAAGGTGATTTCGATGACGGTGGTAGGAAAGTACATGAGATGTGGATGCAGTGCCTACCTGGCCTATGCAAAAGATGTGGATGCGTTAGTACCATAATTGTCTAGTTCAAAATGTATGTGTCTCCAAGACTACAAATGAACTCAAGGAACCCCACAAAGGGGCGGCCGCATTTGGGTTTTAAAATAGGGGTTCCCCCATTTTTAATCTTTCATTTAACTTGTAACTAGTTACTAATTAAGTTATGTAATTAACCTTTTAATTATATAACTCACACACTATTATTATTTGATGTTATTTAACCAACTTAAATAACATTACAAATAATACCCATGAACAAAATATCCTTATAAGTTGTTCCATCTCACATACAATTTATTTAGAAAACCCATTTTCTAAATTGGTGTTATTATTTAATTGCATGATCATATCATCAATTAGATATTTATTTGTGTTTGCTAAGCTTGTTATTAGGTATGACCTGACTTGGATCATAACATACTAACCACATCAATGTTCTAAGTGTCTTGGGCATATATAATCCAACAATCTTCCACTTGCACAAAATACATAGAAGATTGATGCAAGCAGTAAATACCGCCTAACAACGGTTTATTACCCTTAATACGCATGACTAAAAGCCATTCAATAACATCATCCCCTTCAAGTATCCAACTTGAAATGATTTAGGTGAATCAATCATTTATCCTTTTGTTTCAGACGTCATGTTAAATCCAAGGACACAGAATGATCCTTCCTTGTTGATTTAACTTAATCAGGCCTTAGACATCTTTCTCTCAATGAATAAGAGGAACAAATTCCATCTTGACTACATACGTTTCTCACAATCACCTTGTGTCACACCTGAACATAGCCTTATGTACTGTCCATTATTTCAGGGCAGTGAAGAACTAGCTCAAGGT
>BJCO01467203.1:0-13370 GCA_018326465.1 Flaveria floridana
TACTCAGGTTATGCAGGTCCCCAAATGGTCACCCATACACATAGAAATGGACACTAGAGCTCCCACTTCTCATAAGGAGCAAACCACTCCCATAACTTCATTGATCAGTGCTGAAGTTCCTCATGCTCAGCTTGATGAGCTCACAACCCCAACAACCTTAAGCCTTCCCTTAGAGTCTTAAAACTCTAGTGAATAACCTTCAGGGGAAAGCTACCATTCGTAGCCTCTAGACCTAAACCAACATATTCCCAATCTTGAATTCTATGATAATGAAGCATGGGATTTAGTGAGTACCATGAATTACTCTTATCCACCCCTCCTCAGGAGAGATGAGTGCTCCTGACTCACCCATGTCTAGCCTACGTCATCCACCTACAATTTAGGTGGATCTCCCTAAACCTGTTCATGAGGTCCATACGGAAGAGGCTTTCATTTCTACAAGTGATTACATCAATAAGACCTCAACCATGGCAACCTAGCCCATTAACACTTTAACTAAAGCTGTCATGGTGCAGGGGAAATCCATAAGCCAAGTACTTAGAGATGATGATATGGAAGAAGACTTTGGTCCTATTCTCTAATCCCACAACGATTCTTCTGATGAAAATAAAGGAAGTCTAAAACTAAAGTTGCACAAATTGACTAAAACCTGTACCTATTTAGTCTCAAAGGTCAGGCACTTGAATCTCATGTGGCTACCTTACAAAAGAGGGTCAATGACTAGTAACTTGAGATCACCAATATAAAGGGAAAGCTTGTTGAGAGACCACTCAGGAGGACTTAACAAGGGCCATAAGAACCTATAGATGTGGTGGACCTAACCTCTAGCTCACCTATGCAAGAGGATGATGCTATCAAAAAGGGGGAGAAAGTCCTACCTGTAATCATGGAAACAGGGATTTCTTCTCAGAGTATGGACATAGACGATTCACCACCCTCACTTGTACTTATCCATACTTAGCAACCTCTTTAGGTCCACAATGATGTTGACTCACTCATACAAAGTCTGTTTGAGGAGGTTATTCCAAGGGCTTTGTCTACCCCACCCTATGATGCTGAGAATGAAATGCTGGGATGGAAGTATGATGCTGATAGGAGCGCACCGATACTTCTTGCACTTTTGGGACAACTAGAAGTCTTCAACTTTCAGACCCTAAAGTACTATGAGAGAGTCCTATAGTTCACATGTCACTTGCCAACTTAAGTTAAAACAACCAAGTTGAAAGACTATCTCAGAGGATTCAAGACATGTTAGTTGAAGAGTTAAGACTAAGGTGAAGATAGAGGCTTGCAAGCAATGTCATTAGTCAACTGGATGTTAAAGTAAACCCTAATATTATATTTGAAGGGGAAACCTTGACTGAAGGCCTAGTGGTTGAACTTGTGAACCTGGATACATGAACTACTTCAACACCCTATACCCTCAATGAGGTACCAGCTGGCGAAGGTGCCTCACAACCACTCTGTTGCTAGAGCTCAAGTGCTGAACCGAGCAATGAAGTCAAAAGCTTTCTCTACCTCAAGTCACCAAGGAATATAAGTGATAAACGGAAAAGGAAACTGACTCTTGAGGAGATTGGGGAAGAGAAAAGAGAGAGGAAGATAAAGCTAAGGGGAGAGAGATCCAGAAGGACCTAACAAAAGCTGCAATCATGGCTGTCCCCAGGCCAATCAGGGCTGCAACCAGATTGAACTACATAGGGACCAGAAACTACAACATAAATGAATTCATCTCTCTTCTCTTACAGGAGTTGAGTGAACTAGCTGACACTGAATTGTCAAAGGAGAGAAAGGAGGTTGAGGATGCAGATCTGCTCCTCAAGATCGAAAAAGAAAGAACAAGGAAAAGACTTTACAAACAAGCCCTACTCTCTCCCCACTTCAAGAAAGCCTGAGACAGAGGCTTTGGCAACTGAGCAACAACCTTAGGTATACAAAGAAGCAGATAGATAAAACATGATAAACTACCTGAGTGCCAAAGGCCTCTATCAGGAATTTGCACTTCTTACCTTATCCTATGAGTACATTAAGTTTGAGCACCTCAAGAAGCTTGAGCAATAAGTGATGAAAGAAAAAGAAGTTACCAAGAGAAAGATGAGGGAAGAAGCTGCAAAGTCAAGAGCCACCATCAAAGCAAGTCTAAAGAAGTCTACTGATAGGCACAAGATTGTGAGCTTCTTAAAGCTATATGGATTCTCTGGAAGGAGGCTTGGTTCAATGTCTCTATCCACCATGGATGAGCACATTAAAGTGATCAAGCAAAAGATAAAAAGGGGTGAGCTTGTTAACTTGCATTCTCGACCAAGTCAGGCAACGCCAAAAGTTGAGGCAAAGGTTGAACCACAAGAGACAACACAACTTGGACCTAGTTTGAACCATCGCCAACTTCACCTTCTGATCTACAGAAGGGTCCTAATCTCTCTCCTTCTAAACCTGCGAAGGAAAGGGTCCAACTGAGGAAGACATACAAGAACAACCTGGTTCTGAAGGCTACTCTCCTCAGTTGAAATATGGAAAGAGGAAGAAATGGGATGGCAATAAAAAGGGGCAGTAAGAAGGAGAAGAAGTCCAAGGCATCCACCTCTACACCTGAGGTTACTTAAGAAGAGGCTGCTCAACCTAGTCCAACCAATGTACAGCCTCTTGCTACTGGAGACCGATCTTGTCCTAGACCTTTGCTACTAATCCAGACAGATGGTATGTCACTAGAGATCAAGGAGGTCAAGACATCTATTTCTAGCAAGACATACTTGACCTTCCTCTGCATGATCCCTATGACATGAGAATTTACTATGAGAGTTAGAGGGTTTCGGACCAAATTATGAACAAAGGAATGGTCTTGATGCTGATGAGCACTATCAATAGATGAAGATCAAAACTCAAAGATCTCTTCTGTTTTGGTAGCATCAGCCTAGGGGGAGTTTATAAGGTTTACACTTAAAGGATGATAAAACAAAAAAACCAAAGAGCTCTCAGTATGCATGCATGAAGTACAAGGAAGTTACTTTGGAAGTTTTACACAATTCAAAAAAATATGGTAAGCATAAAATCTTCCGAAGCCAAATGTCCATATCTTCCGAAACCAAAGATGAGGTCTTACGAAGCTTCATAGACAGTCTTTCGACACTAAAGACCTATTTCTTCCGAATACAGAGAAGACGTGCTTTCTTTGATCACCTTTTGATAAAAGCTGAACTATTTTCCGCTATCATATCTAAAGACTCACTAACTTAGATGAATTGGTGAAAAGGTCCATACTTTTGTCACCTACAGATTAAGGCTATTGGTCTTTAACTTTCTACTTTTGTACCTTTTATTCTTTTTGTAATATATTAGGATGTGAGGTATGGCATGTGATAGTCCTAAGTCAAAAGGAAATCCGCCTTTTCTATACATTGATCTTGTTGTCTATATTAGTGTTTGTAGCTGACTTTCAAACTATAGTCGACTATAAGATGTAGTATAAAGTGTCTTAAGTACTTGTCTTTCTAATTTATGCTTTGTAACACTTATAATAGAACTTGAGAGCAATATATATCATTCTTGAAAACCAAATACTATCCTGTAGCCTATTGTAAGAAATTTGAACTTTCGTTCAGATTGTGCTAATTTTGCTCGGTAGTTTCTCTTGTTGAATGTTTGAAGATCTAAAGAACACCAAGAACACACACAACTGTGTGTGAGAGAAACACTTCAAATCTATCCATTTTCTTGTAAAAACTTGTATATTTGATGATGTAGTTTCTAGATCTGATGAATCTGATAATTATTTAGAAGATTAAAATCTCAAATCTATTTTCTCTCTATAAAACTTCTTCTTCAATCTTCAAGAACAACAACTAATCTTCAACTAAAATGATTCAATTGGATTCCCCTTAGGCTCTGATACCATATTATTGGTCCCAATCTGCCTTGAATCAAGTTTGTTGAAGATTTTGGATCAAAAGATAAGAAATATACGAAAATTAACAAGAACAATGAAGAACTTGATGAATAAAGATACGAACATTCAAAAACCCCAAATAGATCTCGTTGAATATCAAAATTACACCACCAAGATCTATTTGGTTCATAAAAGCTTTGCCCTAACTGCCATTAACACTTTCTATATATAGCCTAATGACTATATGCTAATTGCAATTAGGACCCTAAACAATAACAAAGACTAAAGCATGACAACAAAATTACATTAAAACCCCCTATTTTTAGTCTAAATTAGAAATAATTATATTTTGTCTAAACAAAATATATTTCTTCAACTCGAAGCTCCATTGTCTTTCTTAACTTGAACATCACACGTCAATCCATCGTTCAAATCCGTCAACTTGACTTGGTCTTGACTTTGACCGGTTAACGTTGACTTTTGTTGACCTTACTAGGTTGATAATATTAGACTATTTTTCAGGTCCAACAATTCTATTGGTGAAACCCATTAACCCTTAACACCAATTTTAAAACCCTAAAAGACCACCCACACGACTACATCATTGGTTCCATTTCTGATGGTGTGAGGACACAGAGTCAATCTGGATTCATAAATGAATGTCTATGCATGTTTCTTATCTCAAATTGTACCAAAAAATGTCACAGCAGCACTTCAGGACCCAAGTTGGGTCGAATCTATGCAAATGGAGCTTCAGCAATTCTAGAAATTAAAGGTTTGGCAACTAGTCGATCTTCCTCCAAATAAGTTTCCTATCAGGACCAAATGGGTCTTCTTGAACAAACCAGATGATTGAGGAGTTGTTATCAGGAATAAATCTAGGCTGATTGTTCAAGGATTTGTTCAAGAGGAGGGAACTGATTACACTGAAGTGTTTGCACCGGTTGCTCACACTGAAGCTATCAGAATCTTTCTTGCTCACGCCGCTCATAAGAACTTTAAGGTCTTTCAAATGGACGTGAAGTGTGAATTTCTATATGGGAACATTGATGAGGATCCAGATTTTCATGATAAAGTATATAAGCTTGATAAATCCTTATATGGATTACATCAAGCACCTCGTATCTGGTATGAAACCCTGACACAATATCTGCTCAGCAAAGGTTTCTCTCGTGGCACTATAGATATGACACTATTCAAGAAAGAAGTTGATGGTGAAATGCTGATTGTTCAAGTATATGTTGATGACATCATTTCCCGGTCAACAAATGAGAAATTATGTAGAGAGTATGAAGAAGTGATGAAGAGGTGCTTTAAAATGAGCATGATGGGGGAGTTATGATTTTTCTTATGATTGCAAGTTAAACAAAAGCCTGATGGCATCCTGGTTCATCAAGAAATGTATGTTCTGGAGATTCTCAGGAAATTCAAGATGGATAATGCTTCTCCTGAACTCACCCCATTCACTGCTTAAATGTGCTTAACTCCGGATGATAATGGGAAACCCATAGATGCTTATCGTTATCGTTCTATGATTGGGTCTCTCATGTATCTCTCTGCGAGTCATCCAGATATTACATTTGCCGTGTGCTACTATGCTCATTATCAATCAAATCCGAAGGAATCTCATGAAAATGTGTATTTCGATATCTCAAAGGGTCCTCCTGCTTGGGCCTTTTGGTATCCCAAAGGAGGAAACATTGATTTGCATGTCTATTCTAATAGTGTAACACCCGGGAATTTCGGTCAATTAAAATAAAAGAAAAGAAAGGAGAAAAGGAAAAAAAAAGTAGTTAGAAAGAAAGGGAAAGAAGCATAAGTGGGAAGGTTAAAGTGCAAAAAGGACAAAACCCTATTAATTTATTATTACTTTTGAGTATGGCCGCCCATAACGACCTCTAACTTCTGCTTTTGTTGAACAAATCAGAAGAAGAAGAAGAAGATTGAGTTTTTTCGATTCTAGAGAGAGAAAGAGGTTGTTCTTCACCAAGTTAAGCATTTGTTGTATAATTGGCTCGGTTTTGTTTGTGTTTTAACTAAGGAACTTTGAATATATGTTCTTATGTGTATATGTGTTTGGGTTTGTGTGTTTTAGACATATCAAGGTGTTCAAAATCTTTGGAAAGTTCAATTTGAAGAGTTGAGATAGAAAGCAGCTAAGGTGAGTTTCTAGACCCCGTTTTTTGCATGTTTGAAAGATTTTAGGGCTGAAAATGCGTGTTAAACATTTTTAAAAACTTTATATGTTTGACCATATGTATTTATGCTTGTATGTTTATGTTTTATGGTCGTGCATTCTAAGTTAAGGCTTAGAATGGTAGTGAGAAGCTTAGAATATGTTAGAATTATGTTTGGGACTGAAAAGTATGTTAGTAATATATAAGTTGATGGTCATGCACCCCAACATAGCCCATGCCCCTGGTATTATTGCCTTAGAACATTTCAAGTAGGGTCATGTACTCAAACAGGGCCCATGCACCTGAAAATATGACTTTGAAACTCTAAGTATATGATGATGCGCCTAAACAGTAGTCCATGCGCCTAGAAATGCCTTATAAATATCTAAGTGAAAGCTGATGTGCCTAAATAGTTCCTCATGCACCTAAGTGTTGCTGAAATGCCCAAGTATAGGGTGATAGGCCTAAATAGTGCCCATGTGCCCAAGGGGCTCATGTGCCTAAGTGTTGAAATGCCTAGGTCAGACTCATGCGCCTGCATAGTGGATAAACGCCCAAACAGTCCTCATGTGCCCAAATAGTGCTCATTCACCCAAAGACAGAGAAATTTTTTCTGAATTTTTAGAAAAACAGAATTTTAGGGTTTGACCCTAGTTTGACTTATGGACTGTTTTGGCCTATTTTAAGCATGAATATGTAAGGCTCTATGAATAGAATACGTATGATGTTATGATGAATGTATGATATGCATATGAGTATGAAGTGTTATCTTTTAATGATTTTCAAAACGTATATATTATATTATAATATACGATAAGTATTATGTTATGACTTTACGTAGTATAATAAATGAATGAATGAACGTAAAGTATAATGTAACAAAGTGAAAGATAACAGAGATGAAAAGTGAAACGTAGTGAAAGAAAGAAAAGGTTTGCAAGCAAATTAAAAGGAGGATCACAACTCTTTGAGAGTTGTCAGCTCAACTGTGTGTTTCATAGCGTGCGATTTTGGCTAACCCATGAGGGTTCATACACAGCAGATCAGTCTTGGTGACTGATCCATAGTACGAAATAGAATCCTTGTCATTCAAACCCAGAGTTAATGACGCTTTATGCCCGGAATGGTGGTTTTGGACCACGGGCTTTGTGCCAAATAGTGATGAGGCTTTGTGCCCAGAATGGTGGTTTCAGGCCACGGGTTTGTGCCAAATAGTGATGAGGCTTTGAGTCCGGAATGGTGGCTTTGGGCCTCAGGCTTTGTGCTAGATAGTAATGAGGCTTTGTGCCCAGAATGGTGGCTTCGAGCCATAATGGGGGAAAAGCTTGACAGGATCTAGAATCAGTACGAAACGAGCTAAATGATAAAGTACGAAACAAACGAAATGATAAAGTACGAAATTAACGATTATGAAAGATAATGATAAAGTACAAAACGAACGATTATGAAAGATAGTGATAAAGTACGAAATGAACGAATATGTTAGATCATGAATGAGGAATGAGGTAATACCTTGTTGTATGTATGATGAATGATCACGTACGTAAGTAAAGAAAGTATTTTTATGAAAAGAGTATTATCATATATGATCCGTATAAGGTATTTTAACACTTTAAAAACTAGAAGTCACTCAGCAACGCTGACTTTTATGCATTTTCAGTCGGTAGGTAATGTTGCTGAGGATGGCACGCGGGGAGGCTACTCGACAGGACAAGACGGACATCCATTCACGTATAATAATATTGTTGTTTTGTAATGCAAATGAATGAGGCTTTTGTAATTTAACAAAGTTGTATTGCTTAACAACAGTATTTATCAATGAAATGAATGGCTTTTGGTAATTTATTTCCGCCGCTTATTTTATGAATTATATATTATATATGAAATAATGCAATGATTTTCCAATTGTGAGGCGTCCAGGAACAGGGCCTTACAGATAGTGATCACAGAGGCTGCAAGATAAACGGGAAATCAGTCAACGATGGATGCAAACATCTAGGGGATTGTCTTATTTCATGGCAAAGTAAAAAGCAGATAACTATATCTTTATCCACAGGTGAAGTTGAATGTGTTGCTCCCTCTAGCTGCTACGGCCAAGTGCTTTGGATCCAACATCAGATGATGGATTATGGCATCAATTTTCTTCATACACCACTGTTTAGTGATAATGAAGCTGCTATTGGGATTGCCAAAAATCCAATTCATCACACTCGAACCAAGTACATTGAAACAAGGGTTCATGCAATCCGAGATGCTCAGGAAAAAGGGTTTATAGATATTATTCCAATCGACACAAAAAGTCAAAGAGTAGATCTTTTCACAAAAACTTTTGATAAACCTTGTTTTTATGAACTAATCTCTATGTTGGGTCTAAAATCTTTCTGAAAAACTCTTTTCCTAATAAAATGTATAATTTGTTGTAAATAACCTTTTCTATATTTTACATTTGTCACATAACTTTTGATATCCCATATTTCTTCTTATTTTTTATTTTTATTTTAGTCTACAAATATATATGAAAACAAAATTTCTATTCCCACATGGGTAAATAGAAATGTACGGGGAGAATACACTTTTAAAAGTGTTTTTCAATTTTGCGTTCTCACGAACCCCAGAAAAAAGAAGTTAGAAAGAGGTCAACAACTTGTGCAATATGAATGGTAGACTCAGCCTCAAAACGAAGTAAGCAACGATTGTGCAGCTAAAGTAAAGATCAAAAACTCGGTGATAAGGATCATTCTCATGGCATCTTGTCCTGCATAAAGATACAAGTCTGGTCAAAACTTGGTTGAGAGTGGCTGATTTATGTCTTGTGTATGTTCTTAGTATATGTTGGGTCTAAGATCTTCAACATCCCTTAGCCCAAATTGCAAAATAAAATACGTGATTATCTTCTCTTCTATGCGTGAGCATTGACCTGGAGTGATGGTCTTCTCTGCTATGCGAAAGCATTGACCTGAAGCTCTCATCAATACGCTCAGATGATGTTCTCTACTATGCGGAAGCATTGACCTGAAGTTCTTATCTTTTGGAATAAGACGAATATCTCCTTTGTTATATGTAAGTATATACCTAGAGCTATTATCATCTGTTATAGAGTCAGTATAGTAAAGTGTCTTGTCAAATGATCATGCTATCATATGCATGCATCAATGTCATTTCAGAACTATTCAAGCAAAATCAATGATTACACTCAATAAACCATGATGACAAGATGAGTTATTTGTCAAATGTATGTGGGGAACAAGTTACTGGAGTTCCTTAAACTATCTCAAAACATGATAAAGACAGCTGCAGATTATGTGTTGAAAAGAATAAGGCATGAGTTTGAGTGGACAAACATATCAGCAATTTCGCCAAGCCTTGATTCTCATAAATACTTCGAGAAAAAGATTCATTACATTTTTCATTTTATTTTATTTGTTTATTTCATTTTTCTATTTAAAATCGTTTAGTAATTTGTTTGTCTATAAGTCGGAATTGTGGGGTGAGGAAGTTATTTCTAACAAATGTTCGTATAATTACAAAACTTATAATAAAAAAGGTGAAACTACGGGTGAAATTATAATTTTGCAGGGAGTTTCGCCGAGCGAAACTAAAGATTCGCCAGCAGTCGCGCTGAACTTTTAGCAACGCATCTATACGGGCGAAACTATAGTTTCGCCAACAGCGAAACTAGGTAGTATATATTGCACAATATGAGAAACGAGTCTCACAAGTGCAATTATACCCAAAGCCTAGTTTCTCTTGGAGATTTATGTGCAGATCTTGATTTGTTCGTGTTTTGTTGAAATAAACGGACATTTAATGCTTAGGTTTGTTAGGTGACCTTTGACAATGCTTTAATCGGTTTAGTTTTGGCTAAATAAAAGGCTGAATTTGATTCTCTGAATTTGAAAAGTCACAGTTTCGTTTAGCAAAACTGTGAGCTAGTTCAGCGAATCTGAACGAAAGTTCATAGTTTTGAGCGAAACTGTAACGTTGTGCTGTCCAAGCACAAGTGACAGTTTCGCTGGGAAGATTTTAGCGAAACTATAGATTCGCTCGGTATGGAGTTCTTAGTTTAAAATTAAGCGAAAATTATAGCGGAATACAGTTTCTCTTAGACGAAATTACAAAATTTTGTTTTCAGCAAAACTGATTAACAACTAAAACACATAACTCGACGCCTAAGACTCGGCGAATTTATGCCTTTGTAGTAGTGAGTCTATGGTTTCTCGACAACGAAACTAACTATTTTGCCCAGCGAAATTACAGTTTCGCCCCTAGCAAAACTAGCCAAATCTTATTTTTCATCATTTTGTATAATTTGTTTGGTCTGTTTATGTGTATATTTTATCAACTAACCTATTTATGTTTCCATTTCAGTTGATATAGCTAACTTAAATTTTGATGACAAGTTCAACATCATGGCACTTCTGGATGACGGGAATCCTAAAGAAGTAGGATTTAGACACTCCATTAGATGTTTGAGGTAATCTCCCATATATTATACCATCTCACATATGCCTACCATCTATGATCTTCATGTGACAGATTTCTGGAGATCTGCAGAGTATGACATTAGATCTGTACCAAACCATATAATTGCTTGGATTGAAGGGCATGACATAGTTATCACTATGAAAATGATAGCCAGAGTACTGCATTTGGAAGATGATTGTGGGCCAGAGGTGGTGTTGTCTGATGCCTAAATTCTAGAGGCATTCAGGAGTATCAGGTATGAAGGGCCACCCTTTGGATCCAAGAAGGAAATTAAGAAATCTCTCTTGTCAAAGGAATGAAGATATATAACCCATGTCTTTATTATGTGTCTGGATCATAGGAAGGGAGGATGAGACGGGTTGAAAATACATTAGGCCAGGGCCATGATCATTTTCTGCAGAGGTCAAAAGGCCAACATTGCAAAACCTATATTTGATTGTATGGCTGAGAACATCTTGACCCTAAAGAAAGACAAATGGCTGTTATACCCGAGGTTTGTCCAAATGTTGATTGATGATCTGATTCCAAATGTGCCAAGACACGGAGAAATCAAAAGTCTTACACAAATGAATACAAGGATATTTGCTGACTGTTCTACAGTTAGACATGATTTCAGTGAGAAGATAACTCATTTATGGGAAAACATCTATCTAGATGAGAGGTTGAATTACATTAGGAGATTGAGATAACTCATTTGTGGGAAAACATCTATCTAGCTGAGAGGTTGAATTACATTAGGAGATTGATTGAGACAGAAAATAAAAAATGTTAAGGAAAACAGAGAAAAACAGTAAGAAGCAAAAAAGAAGAGAAAACGATATGCAAAAGGAAAAGAGTAAGATTTTGTGGAAGAAATTGATAAGGTGGCTGAGGAGGTTAGAGTACAGAAGGAAAGGAGGAGTAAGAGAAGGGCTGAAGAGAGTAAACCTGCAAATGTATTAGAAAGGAGAACAAAGCATAAGCAACAGGCCTTCTAAGAACAACCTGGTAGGAATGATGCCAGATCTGAGCTAGATCAAGATTTTTTACAAATGTCAGTGCATCAGTGGCAAATGAGCTGAGCATGATCATGACAAAGTTGGTAAATCAAGAGATCAGGGAGAAGGCAAAAGATGCGGTCAATGAAGGTGTTGGGTTTGTTGGACCATTATCAAAGTTGTTTAACCATTTAAACATGAAAATGCAGTGGATTAAAGCCTTAATACTATGATTCATAATCCGAAAATTAACGTTAATAACTTAACATCAACAAACCCAAAAACATATGATCGTTTATATGTGTTTGAACAAGCTATCATGAATAATAAACAACCAAAACAACACTTACAAAACACCTTTTGTAGGGCTGCAGAAAATCGAGTTTTGGATGAAGATGGAGCTGCTTTTGAATGACCAAAACACCAAGGATAGGTGTCCTCAAGCTTGCATACCCACAAGTGTGAAGCAAACACCCTTTTGCTAGGATTTTTGACACCAAAATCAAACCAAGATTGAGCTGAAAATCCGATTTTTAGCTTTGCATATCTTCAAGAAACTAGAGAGAAAATGTTCTTGGTTCTTGCGTGTTAGAGAGAGAGAGAGGGAAGGTTGAGTGTGTGTATCTAGGAATGACTATTTCCAAGAAAAAGGAATCCACACCCCTTTCAAAGGGGGCGGCCGAGTGGATGCCCAAAAGGGGTTACCCCAAAAATTTTTCCTTTTTGTTAATTTCACTAGTCATTAGTTATGTTATAAAATTAACCCTTTTAATTTTATAACACATACACACTTTATTACTTTATGTTACTTAACTAATTTAAATAACATTACAAGTAATACCCTTGAACAAAATATCATTATAAGTTGTTCTATCTCATATGCAACTTATTTAGAAAACCCTTTTTTCTAAATTGGTGTTGATATTTAATTGCATGATCATATCATTAATTAAATATTAATTGGTGTTTGCTAAACTTGTTATTGGGTATGACCCGACTTGGATCATGACGTACTAACCACATCAATATTCTATGTGTCTTGGGCATAAAGAATCCAACAATCTCTCACTTGCACAAGATTCATAGAAGATTGATGCAAACAGTAAATACCGCTAACAACAGTTTACTACCCTTAATACGCATGACTTAGAAGCCATTCAATAACATCGTCCCCTTCAAGTATCCAACTTGAAATGATTTAGGTGAATCAATCATTTATCCTTTTGTTATAGATGTCATGTTAAATCCAAAGACACAGAATGATCATTCCTTGTTGATTTAACTTAATCAGGCCTTAGACATCATGCTCTCAACAAATAAGAGGAATAAATTCCATCTTGACTATATACCTTTCTCACAATCACCTTATGTCATACCTGAACATAGCCTTATGTACTGACCATTATTTCAGATCAGTGGAGAACTAGCCCAAGGTATAACACTTGGTGAATATCAAAACCCCATATGTATCTCAGGTCGAAGGATACCAAATGATATTCGCCTTTACTCAAATTTACTTATGATCAATCAATAAGATTCCATGTAGTAAGATTTGAGATGCGGGTCAGTCCAATATTCGTATCCCATAAATATCTATGAACCTTGGCAACAACCAATTGCTCTATATTTATTCCTTATGAATATCCACCAATCCAAGTTCATAATAGTCTTATGTTCATATTTGTTCCCATAAATATGACCGACTACGGACATTTAGAATAATAAAATTATTCATGGATGTAAACATGCTAAAAGGAACATAACTCAAAATATCGTAAATATATAGATGAGTTAAATATTACAATTGTTCCATATTTTCAATATTAATACTAAACAGATCAATTCCAA
>BJCO01467207.1:0-16610 GCA_018326465.1 Flaveria floridana
AAACCTCACTATAAAATGTTCTAAACTTGTTACACCATTATAAACCTCAAACAAGCCTTTACAACCATAAAACATCAACATATAAGCATAAAACATATGGGTGTACATACATAATAACTATAAAAGCATTTTTAATGCATTTTCAGCCCCAAAAGAGTTAAAACATGTAAAAAGTCGGGGTCTAGAACTCACCTTGTGTAATAAACACGCGAAAATCCTCAAAACTTGCTTATATACGAATTTAAACACCTATAATAGACAAAACAAACACAAACACACATATTACACTTAGAAATCGGTTTCTATAGGTGAAACCATGATGAAACTAAACCAATTATCACTAAAATCACTTACCTATGGAGATTTAGCTCTTGTTTCTTCACAAATCCGAGAGAGAACTTCCGTCTTTCTCTTCTTCTTTCTTTTCAGCTGAAAGGCAGTTGGTGAAAAGATGGTAGTGGGTGGCCTTGCTCCTTTTATTCATAAAATAACAATATTTTATCCTTTTTACAGTTAGGCCCCCTCTACTTTGGCTTCTTTTTACTTCTTTCAAAAGACTTTTCCTTTTATTTTATCCATATAAAAATTCAGGTGTTACATAGCATGAGTTTGTTTCAAAATTTCAAAATTTCAAATTTTCTAGTATGCTGAACTATACAAATATGTTTTTGGGTGTTTGTGGTTTGTGATCCAGTTAAAATGGCTGAAAGATGGACGATGAACACAAAGCACAATATCTGTGCTTATCTGAACACCACTTCAATAAATGCAGCAGAATTTATTGGAATCATCAAGTTCCTAAACCGGTCTAGAATATTCATGGCAATGTCAATAACATGTAGTTCCTACAGATCTATGCAGCAAGCTTTTTGGGAGAATGCAGTAGTAAATCGAAGTGTTGAGCCTTATAGAATTCGAAGCTCAATTTTTGGTGAAGACAATGAAATAGGAGAAGATGATCTAAGACGAGTTCTGGAATTAGGAGAAGATGAGACACACCTAAACAAGATACATCAACTAGTTGTTTGTGGCTGCTTCCTGCGTATCAAATATGCTGGAGATATCAATACAGGGGTACTGAACAAGAGCAATATGTGTCCACCATTCAAGTATTTAGCACATGTCATACTCAGATGCATTACTTCATGACATGGCGGTTTTGATGAGTTGAGTGATCAGATGCAAAATGAATTTGTTGCACTGGTTCTGAATCATCCTTTTAGTTTCTCGAGGATGTTCTTCAACTACATGAAGGAGAATATTGAGATGAAGGGAAAAGAAATTTTCTGCATGTATCCTCATTTTCTATAGATGCTGATCAATGATAAGCTGCCAAACTTGCCAAAGAATAAAGATGATGCAGTAATTCTAGAGGAAATTGATGATACTACCTTGGAAAGAATGAAGGTGTACAGAGGAAAACCACGATAGCCCCCAGTTAGAAGACTGTTTGGCCATCTGGCCAATGCTGACTATGTGGCTCCGATTGGTAGAAAATGGCATCACGATGACAGTGATTCGGATGTGGAAAACTTGATTATCCCTGATGATCAGGATGATGATGACGATGATCAAGATAAAGGTCATGGAGGTGGTAAGGACGCTCCGTAACAAACCAAAGCTGCTGAAACCTCCACAGTCGCTCCAGGGTCTCAACATATAAGTTCTTCAACTGTTGGTGGTTCTAGAAAATCATCAGCCGCCCTAGAAATACCAATTATTAATGACATGTAAAACTCTGATCTGAGAGATGAATTTGGTGACACTGATGAAGAACCACTTGCTACAATGGTTGGAGGAAAGTGGATTGCAACTGCCCTAGGAAAGGAAGTTGTTTGTGTACGTAAATCAAAGTCCAAAGGTTTGGATACCGAGGAGGGAGATCCAGCTTTCATTCCCGAGAAACCAAGCATGAAAAGTCAAGAATCTACCGCCTATAGATCTAGAAAGAAGAGAATGACAATGCAACCAAAGAAGAAGGGCAAACGTCAAAAGCTGGTTCTGATTAGCATTGAAATGCCCGCTAGAGCACCAATTACAACATCTTCTGCTACAACTGCTGTTACTTTTACCACATCACCCACAACCACATCCGTACCTGTTCCAACCTCATCCAAAATCACTACAACCTCATTTCCCCAAACCTCAACCATTCCCACTCCCACACTCACCACCTCAACTACAAATCCTGTCATCTCACATGCGGGCACCTCAAGTCTACATGTTTCTACATACCAGAGGTCACCACTACCAAATGTGAATTTGGAGGAGCAGTTAGCTATCTGAACAGGATGGTGCTTAAATTACTTGTGGCAGATGATATGAAAACCAGTCAGATAAATCAGTTAATGGTAGAAAATGATGCTCAAAGTCATCTGACAGCCCAACTCACTGATAGAAACAATGCATATGAGCGGGCTATTGTTAGGGCCAATGATGCCATTCAAGTTCAAAATCAACTGCTAATAACATCTAAAGAAAGGATTGAGGATCTTGAGAAGAAGAACAAGAAGATATTGTTAAGATTAAAAGGCAAGAAGGAAGAAACCTTAAGCATAAAAGGGAACAAAGATGGAGACGATGATGATGATGACTTTGACGATAATGATGATGACTCTGACAATGATGAGTTAGATGATGAAGATGATAAGTTAGATGATGAAGATGATAAGGATGATACCGATCGAAGTGATGAAGCAGAAGACAAAGATAAGGGTGATGATGAAGACCAAGGAGAGGGTGACAGAAAAAATGCTGAATCATCAAAATCAGATGAAGAAAAGAAAACAAAGAAATATCAAGAACAAGGAGCTTCATCGTCTGCTCCTCAAGAAAAGGAAAATCAAGACAAAGATTCAAATAAATCATAACAAGTTAATGAACTTGATGATGAACCTCTCCATAAAGTGAAGACTCAGTTCACTATGATCCTGGATCTACAAGGAAACGTTCAAAGGTCAATAAGCTACGCACCGGAAGAGGGGGGGGGATTATATATGATCTATCTGATGAGCAGCTAGCTGAAATGTTCAGGTTAAATCTAGATGAAATAGTGAGAGATTCACCTTAAGTTGATGTTGTAAGTGATGAAGAACTGCAAGGTGTCGATGAAGTGGAAATTGAAGATATCACCTCTGATACTATCCAAAATATACAAATGAAGATGGGGAAGAGCTACCAGATTTGGGAGAGATGTTTGATAATGAATTGTTTGATAAAGTAAACAAAAAGGTGACTGAGAAAGAAACAGCAGAAGAGTCTGTTCAAGCTAAAGATGCTGAAATTGAACAAAAGAAAGCTGAATGGTTTACTTGTTTTGCTCATCTCAGAAATCATAGAGAACCACCAAAACAGAATGCCTACAGAAAACTTTATAAAATAAAGTGGCATCAGAAGGTTTCTGGAAAGATAATCTGTTGTGCTCACTTTGAAGATTTAATTGTCTATGTTGTAAAGAGAGAAAAGGGAGTGGAATACTATAAACATCCTCATGATTTGAAGGCACTTCCTGGTTTTGAGTTAAATCGATTGGCCTGTCCGAATCTTTTATATGATGATTCAAGACAAATCTCAGGATGGTTTGAAAGAGCATTAAAGAGATAATACCACACCAAATGGGTGAACTTCAAGCCTCAACAACCACGACAATTTATGAGCAAAACGAAGGCAGATTCGATTTCTAGAAGAACGAAGTTTATTCTCAAGTGGAAACCTCCGAAGACCATGACTAATATTCCATTGAGAAAAATGACACAAGATTTCTCTCCCTACTTTAAATGGTGGTGCTTTGATTGGAGAACTGGAGCAGTTATTGTCTAGGAACGTAAAGGGACGATAGAGACAATTAGTGTATTTGACCCTATGTTGCTGACTAACTTATCAGAGGACGATGTCTATACACTTTACAAGTGGCCACTTTTTATGACACTCTGGACATCGTGCAAGCTTTACAGTTCCAACATATGATTAGAATTTGTTTTGCATTTGAAATTCATGCTGGAGTGTCCAAGAAAGAAAAGTATCAGAAGTTTGCTGAGTTTTTGAAGACTGTAAGACGTTAGAATGAACTAGGTCCAAGTGAGAGTTTGTTGATACATGTTGTCCCCCCCGTTCATTGTACTTGTTAATGTTTACATCTTTTAGTCTCAATAATATTGAATAAAAGGGTATTTTGGTAATTTCATATATGTTGGCATGTTTATTATTATTATGTTTATCATAATTTTATATCGTCTATACATACACTCTTGACTAAATAAAAAATATATGGTTGCATTAGTCATTTCCAGTAAAGAGTTAGTAATGGCTCAGTAGTGTAACACCCGAATACTTTTAATAGACGAGAAAGAAAGAATAAACGTGAATAAAAGAAGGAAACATAATTTAACCCAAGTTAAGGGGTTAAAAGTGTCAAAAGGACAAAAAGTATCAAAAGTGGGTACAAAAGGTGGTATGGCTGCCCATGTTGTCTGCACATCTCATTTCAACCCGTTTTAGAGAGAGAAAGAGTAGAGAGTTCGGGTTTTTGAAGAAGAACAAGAAGAAGATCGAATTCAAGGTATGTTTTTGATTATTTGAAGTGTTCTTGACTGATTTCAGTCTCGGGTTTGTGCTTATATGTGTTTGTGTGTTCGGTTAGTGTTTTCGTGGGTTTTTAGGTGTTTGAACTCATAGCTGCATTCGGGATTGAAGAAGTCTATCTGAAAGATTCCCAAATGTGAGTTCTAAAACCCCCTTTTTACATGTTTTAACTGATTTTGGTGCTGGAAATGCATGTATGTATGTTTTTATAAAAATGGGTATGTATACCCGTATGTATATATGTGGGTGGGTGTATATCTTGGGTGATTTATGGTTATGATGATGTTATTGATGTGTTTCTGATGCTTAGAATGTAAGAACTAAGCTTAGAATATATTATAATTTGATTTGGGACAGAACTATGATGATGGTAGTTGTAGTTAGTTGTCATGCGCCTAAGTCTCATACGCCTAAAACTCATGTGCCCAAATAGTAGCCATGCGTCTAGAATTAGGCTGAATTTGGCTAAGTGTCCATGCGCCTAGATTGCCCATGCGCCTAGGCACTCATGCGCCTGCATAGTGCCCATGCGTCTAGAATTGCGTAGAATGACCAAGTGTTGGGCCATACGCCCCAATAGTGCCCATGCGCCTAGAACTTTTCCTATGTGCCTGTGTTCCCATGCGCCCGGAAGGCCATGCGCCTGCATAGTGCTCATGCGTGTAAGACTTAGAATTATTTACTGAATTTTGGGAAAATGTAAAGTGTAGGCTTTGGCTTGGGATGTTCCCGGGGGGGAATGTAAGTTGACTTTTGGTGATGAATGATGTGTGATATGTCATGTACGATGATGTGTGATGCTGTTATGCTTATGTATGATTGTTCTTATGTTCCTTATGATATGATATATTGATGTGTGACTTTACATGGTGTGTTTATAACCATAAACATAAAGTATTATCATTAATGAAAGAGATAAGATTAATGATAATGAAATTGGAACATAAAGAACGAATGAAAGAAAAGGATTGCAAGCAGAATGAAGGGAGGATCACAACTCTTTGGGAGTTGTCAGCTTAACTGTGTGTTATAACGTGTGACTTTTAACCCATGAGGGTTCACACACAGGGGGATCAGTCTAGGTGACTAGACCTATAGTACAAAATGAGATCCTTGTCATTCGACCCCGGAGATCTTGGCTTCATGCCACGATGGGGGAAAAGCTTGACAGGATCTAGAATTAGTGAAAGATAATAATAAAGTACGAAACAAACAAAACGTGCGATAATGAATAAGGTTATACCTAGTTGTATGTACGATGTGTGCTCACATATGAAAGTAAAGGGAGTGTTTTATGAAAAGAGTATTTTCATATATAAATTAATCAAGGTATTTTATTGCTTTTAAAACTAGAACTCACTTAGCAATGCTGACTTTTATGCATTTTTAGTTGGCAGGTAGTTATTACTGAGGATGGCCCGCAGGAGAAGCTACTCGGCAAGAGCAAGACTGACATCCATTCATGATAAATAATATTTTTGCTTTGTAATATGATTAAACAATTCTTTTGTAACTGATAAGAATTATGGGTGTATTGCTTAGCAACGGTTTTTATTAGTAAATGGTGACTTTTGATATTAATTCTGCTGCATTATTTTATGAAATTTGTAATGTTTTATATCTATAGTGCTATGAATGACCAACCATGAGGTGCCCGGGATCGGGGCCTTACAAGTTGGTATCAGAGCCAAAGTTTAAGAGAAATAGGTTAATATTTTCAAAACCTAAACTTAAATTGAAAATGGGACGAACGGAGGGATGTCAGCCCGAGTAGCTACGTGCCATCAGGTATGTCTTTTATTAATGTTAACCAGTATTATGTGCGCATGCTATTTGATTTATGTGCTCTTAGTAGATTTGGATGCTGATTAAGTCAGGATTGGAAATGCTTAGGGTATGAAGAGTAAAGTAAGTGACTAATCATAACTGGCTTCTGTAATTAGGGACTTACTATACTCAACATAAACTGAGCCATTACCTTGAATGACCGTGTTAGTGTGTGAATCTTATAGTGCTTAGGTTGGCCGATAGAGGATTCCAGAAAGTTGCTCGAGGTGGAGGTCGGGGTGGACGAGGCGCTGGGTTGCGTGTTATAAGGGACACGACTGTGAATGCCGAAACAGCGCCTGAAGGCTCAGGCTTCACCACCATGTAGGTGGGGATGGGAGCCCTAATCTGACAACCTTATTAAAGGAGGCCATAGCTGAGGGAGTGCAACAGGTCAGGCACACGATACTGCTGGCGGTGCTAACTGGGGTCATGAGAGCCGTAATAGAAGATTAAAGGATAGGGGCAACTTGAGTGGGAAACGTTCTGGTAGTGATGGTTCCACTCCCAAGGACAAAAAGGCGAAGGTTAAGATTCGTAAGGTGGCCGTAACTGCGGGACGGGTGAAGATGTGTATCAAGTGTGGGAAGAACCATGCGGGAGAATATAGGTGGGCGTCGAACGTCTGCTTCAAATGTGGAAGGAATGGCCACATGGCAAGGGATTCTCGTGTGGTGAAGTGTTATGCCTTTGGTAAGAAGGGGCATATGAGGAGAGATTGCAAGGAACCAAGAGTGGAGAAATCTAGGGCAACGAAGGGAATCGAGTAGGAGAAAGAGAAGACTAGGGCGGATCTCGATGTCATGACAGGTATATTCCTAGTAGACTAGACTTGTGTCTCTGTATTATTTGATTCTGGTGCTAGTAGGAGTTTTATTTTTACTGCTTTCTGTGATAAGCTATCCGTTAGTAATATAAGTACTAGTGAGCCATATCGATGACTTACAGATATGATAGAGGATTGTGCCATAGAACTAGAAGGTCATAGGTTTTCTGCTAAGTTACATATGATGCCCTTAGGGGGATTTGATGTAGTACTAGGGATGGATTGGTTAGCAGCCTATGAGGTGAATATCATGTGTCGCAAGAAGATGATTCGATTAATTGCGCCCGATAGAAGTTCAGTGATGGTTTACGGTGACCGCGTCACTATGGTTCCAAAGGTGATTTCGATGACGGTGGCATAAAAATGCATGAGACATGGATGTAGTGCCTACCTGGCCTACGTGAAAGATTTTGAATATGTTAGTACCCCAACTGTCCGACGTACCAGTGGGATGTGACTTTCCGGACATATTCCCAGAGAATTTACTATGAGAGCCACCAGATCGCGAGATTGAGTTCCAGATTAATCTGATACCCGGTGCTCAACCTGTTGTCAAGGCACCGTATCGATTAGCTCCTATCGAGATGAAGGAACTCATGGATCAACTGTAGGAGTTGATGGATAACGGGTTTATTCGACTGAGCATCTCCCCTTGGGGTGCTCTGGTCTTGTTCGTAAAGAAGAAGGACGGTAGCGTGTGGATGTGTATCGACTACCGTGAGTTGAATATGTTGACGGTGAAGAATCGGTATCCGTTACCGAGGATTGATGACTTGTTCGATCAGATCCAGGGTGTTAGTTGGTTTTAGTGGATAGATCTTTGATCTGGCTACCATCAATTAAAGGTAAAGGAGCAAGACATTCCTAAGACAGCTTTTTGCACGCGTTACAGGCACTACGAGTTTCTCGTTATGTCTTTCGGTTTAACTAACGCGCCAGCTGCCTTTATGGATTTGATGAACCGGGTGTGTCGGCCAATGTTAGATAAATCAATGATTGTGTTTATTGATGATATCCTGATTTATTCGAGAAGTGAGGAAGAACATGCTAGTAACATACGCGAGGTATTGGAGACACTTAGGAGAGAGAAGTTGTATGCCAAATTCTCTAAGTGTGCTTTTTGATTATGCAAGGTGCAATTCTTGGGTCACATAGTGAATGCTGAGGGAATCATAGTGGACCCAACAAAGGTTGAGGCGGTGATGCAATGGAAGTATCCAAAGACGCCATTCGAGATTCGTATCTTCTTAGGATTGGCGGGCTACTACAGGAGATTTATTAAAGACTTTTCCAAGATAGCCTCACCTTTGACCAAATTGACTGGCAAGGATGTGAAGTTCGTGTGGGGTCGAGAACAGGAGGATGCTTTCGAGGAGTTAAAGGCGAGATTAACATAAGCTCCTGTCTTGACATTACCTGAAGGGAGTGAAGACTTAGTGGTATATTCAGATGCTTCTTATTCTGGGCTAGGTTGCGTGTTGATGCAACGTGGAAGGGTAATAGCCTATGCATCCCGACAGCTAAAAAAACCCACAAAGTCAATTATCCCACACATGATCTAGAGCTAGCTGCAGTGGTCTTCGCATTGAAGATTTGGAGGCAGTACTTATACGGGACAAAGTGCACCATCTTTACACACCACAAGAGCTTAAAGTATTTCTTTGAGTAGAAGGACCTCAATAAGAGGCAAAGGAGATGTTTAGAGCTCATCAAGGACTATGACTGTGAGATCCATTACCATCCGGGCAAGGCCAACATGGTGGCCGATGCGCTTAGACGAAAGGAAAGAACCGAGCTAATTCGGGTGAAGGCATATCAGTTCATTATGACCTCTGACGTGATGACGCAGGTCAAGGAATTTCAAGACGAGGCTTTGAAAGAAGATCGTCTTAACTCTGAAAGGATGAAAGGTATAGTCGTAAAATTGGGTGAGAACACTCTTTGTGTTAGAACCCGATTCGGAAGAATGTGGATTCCTTGTTATGGGGACTTACATGGAAAGATCATGGATGAGGCTCATAAGACTCGATACTCCATTCATCCTGGTGCTACCAAGATGTACCATGATATGAAGAAGGATTATTGGTGGCCGGGTATGAAGCGTGATGTAGCGGAATACGTGAGTAAGTGCCTTACTTGTTTGGAAGTGAAGACAGAACATCAGAACCATACGGGATGATCCAGCCATTGGATATACCCGAGTGGAAGTGGGAGCACATCACCATGGATTTTATTACTAAGCTACCTCGTACGGAGAGGGGGTGCGATACCATATGGGTGATTATTGATCGATTGACGAAGAGTGCTCACTTCCTACTGATCCACGAGACGTATTCTTCTAAAAGATTGCCAGATCTGTTCATTAAAGAGACAGTAGCTCGTCATGGTGTGCCGGTGTCTATCGCGTCGGATCGTGACACAAGGTTTACATCGAAGTTTTGCAATAGATTTCATGATGCGATGGGGAAGAGGCTATACATTAGCACAACTTATTAGCCTCAGACGGACGGTCAGTCTGAGAGGACGATCCAGACGCTTGAAGATATGCTTCGGGCGTGTGAGATCGATTTTAGAGGAAGTTGGGATGATCACTTACAGTTAGCTGAATTCTCATATAACAATAGTTATCATGCCAGCATTGGTATGCCACCTTATGAGATGCTATATGGTAGGAGATGTAGAACACTAGTTTGTTCAGGTGACATTGGTTAGAAAGAGTTGGGAAGTATTGAGGTGATCGAGGCTACGACTGAGAAACTAGAAAAGATCAGCTCCTTTATGAAGGCAGTTAAGGATAGACAGAAGTCGTATGCCGATAAGAGACATCGACCGATTGAGTTCTAGGTGGGCGATAGAGTATTGTTGAAAGTCTCACATTGGAAGGGGATCATACGGTTCAGAAAGCGGGGCAAGTTGAGCCTGAGGTACATATGGCCTTTTCAAATCATTGCTCGAGTAGGAGAGGTGGCTTATAGGTTAGAACTACCTAATGAGTTAAGTGTAATTCACCTGACATTCCATATATCTCATTTGAGGAAGGTTTTGGCAGACGGGGATATGGTTGTACCAAGATGAACGGCTCAACTATGTGGAGCAACCAATGGCGATCATTGATCGTAAGGAGAAAAGGTTAATGAATCTAGTGGTTTCTCTTGTGCGTGTACAGTGGAAGCACAGAAAGGGATCTGAGTCTACGTGGGAGACTGACGAAGATATGAGACGGGATCACCCACATCTGTTTGAGGAATAACAGGTTTCGAGGATGAAACCTATATAAGGGGGGTGGACTTGTAACACCCGGATATTTTTAATAGACGAGAAAGAAAGAATAAACGTGAATAAAAGAAGGAAACATAATTTAACCCAAGTTGAGGGGTTAAAAGTGTCAAAAGGACAAAAAGTATCAAAAGTGGGTACAAAAGGTGGTATGGCCGCCTATGTTGTCTGCACATGTCATTTCAACCGGTTTTTAGAGGGAGAAAGAGCAGAGAGTTTGGGTTTTTGAAGAAGAACAAGAAGAAGATCGAATTCAAGGTATGTTTTCGATGATTTAAAGTGTTCTTGACAGATTTTCGATCTCGAGTTTGTGCTTATATGTGTTTGTGTGTTCGGTTATGTGTTTTGGTGGGTTTTTAGGTGTTTGAACTCATAGGTGAATTCGGGTTTGAAAAATTCTATCCGAAAGATTGCCAAAGGTGAGTTCTAGAACCCCCTTTTTACATGTTTTAACTGATTTTAGGGTTGAAAATGCATGTATGTATGTTTTTATATAAATAGGTATGTATACCCATATGTATGTGCGAATGTGTATGTGGGTGGGTGTATATCTAGGGTGATTTATGGTCATGATGATGTTATTGATGTGTTTCTGATGCTTAGAATGTAAGAACTAAGCTTAGAACATATTAGAATTAGATTTGGGATAGAACAATGATGATGGTAGTTGTAGCTAGTTGTCATGTGCCTAAGTCCTATGCGCCTAAGTCCCATGCACCTGAAACTCATGCGCCCAAATAGTAGCCATGCGCCTAGAATTTGGCTAAGTGTCCATGCACCTAGATTGCCCATGCGCCTAGGCATTCATGCACCTGCATAGTGCCCATGCGCCTAGAATTGCCCACAATGACCAAGTGTTGGGCCACACGCCCCAATAGTGCCCATGCGCCTAGAACATTTGCCATGCGCCTGTGTTCCCATGCGTCCAGAAGCCATGCGCCTGCATAGTGCTTATACGCCTAAGACTTAGAATTATTTTCTTAATTTTGGGAAAATGTAAAGTGTTAGCTTTGACTTGAGATGTTCCTACGGGTAATGTAAGTTCACGTTTGGTGATGAATGATGTGTGATATGTCATGTATGATGATGTGTGATGATGTTATGCTTATGTATGATTGTTCTTATGGGTCCTTATGCTATGATATATTGATGTGTGACTTTACATGGTGTGTTTATAACCATAAACGTAAAGTATTATCATTAATGAAAGAGATAAGAAATGATAACGAAAGTGGAACATAAGAAAGTGGAACATAAAGAACGAATGAAAGAAAAGGCTTGCAAGCAGAATGAAGGGAGGATCATAACTCTTTAAGAGTTGTCAGCTAAACTGTGTATTATAACGTGCGATTTTTAACCCATGAGGGTTCACACACAGGGGGATCAGTCTAGGGATTGAAGTGGGTTGTGGTAGAACAGATATGGGTAATGTGGGTGAGGTAGGTGTGAATGTATAAGTGGTGGTGGGAGTAGTTGTGGCTGTAGTGGTGGCAGTGGTGGTGGTAGGGTGAGGAACAGTGGTAGTGGCAGTGGCTGTGGTGGTGGTAGAGCTGATCAAAACAATCCTTTGCCTATTTCCCTTCTTGCCATAAGGATGGGCCATCCTTTTCCTCCTGGAGCCCTTAACAATCAGGGCTCCCCCTGGGCTAATCGGCTGGTTGGGTGTGTACGTGGGATCTATGACATTAGCATCACCACCCTCCAAACCAGCTTAGCGTCCCCCAACTACCTCTTTCCCCTTCTCGGTAGCCACAACTCGGCTACCGACCCTTCGACCGAGAAGCTCATCATTTGACTCCTCCTCTTGATCTACCATGAAGTCCTGGTGGAGGGCAGCCTGCTCAGATCCACCGGGAGCTGAGGAACCACTCTGCTGAGGTGGTGGAGAGATAGTAGACGCGTCGGTGGCTCGTGGTTGACTTGAGCCAACATCTCCACCACCATGACCATCATTTTGGTCATCATCATCGTCGTCTTTCTCATCCTAAACCACAATGGGCTCAACATCAGAATCATTGTCATCGTGACGCCACTTCTTTCGAGAAGGCGCCACGTAGTCCATGTTGGCCAAATGACCAAATAATATCCTAACCGGGGGCTTCACCTGCTTCCCCCGGTAAACCTTCATCCGTCCCAATGTGGTGTCATCCATAACCTCCAGGGACACCGCGTCATCCTTCTCCTTGGGCAAGTGAGGAAGCTTCTCATCAATGATCATCTGAATAAAACTCGGGTACATACAGAATCATTCCTTCCCTCTAGCCTTTTTGTTCTCCGTTAGGTATATGAAGAACATCCGTGAGAAACTGAACGAGTGGTTCAGTACCAGTGCAACGAATGCTTTCTGGATTTGGTCGCTCATCTCATCGAATCCTCCACGCCGGGAGGAAATGCACTTAAGGATCACATGTGCCAGGTACTTGAACTATGGGCACATGTTGCTCTTGTTTAGCATACCAACATTGATGTCGCCGACGTACTTGATCCTTAAGAAACATCCCCGAACAGTCAGGGGATGTAGCTTGGTTGGGTAGGCTCCGTCCTCACCCAAATCCAAGATCCTGCATAAGTCATCTTCCCTGATATCGATGTCTTGTCCGAAGATAGAACTTCAGATGCGGTATGGCTTAGCAGAGCGATCGACCGTGACATTCTCCCAAAAAGCCTGCTGTATAGATCGATAAGGTGTGCAGGGAGTATAAATGGCGCGGTACATCCTTGATCGATGAAGAAACTCGATGATCCCAACAAACTCTGAAGCGTTCTGGGATATAGGGTCAAGATGAGCACATATATTGTGCTTTGTGCTCATCATCCATCTCTCAGCCATGTTACTGCAACACAAGTAATAAATACGTTAGATTCGTTTACAAGAAATAACAGTTGAGTTTCAACAGATTGTAACCAACTGGTTCAATCATATGATTGAACCATATGACTAAACCACGCGACTGGACTCAGTCGTATGATTGAGTCTATGACTGAGCTTAGTCGTATGCTATGCCATACGGTTGAGTCAGTCGTGCGACTGAGTCATCGATTGATTCAATCATGCGATTGAATCATGCATCTGGTTCAATCGTGCAACTGAAGTTCATGAGCATGTCCTTTCGCATGAGCACTGTTCGAGTCCAAAAATTTGAATCTTTGTCAAAACAGTCATTTACACTTCAAGTTTGGATTTATTAGGTTCGTAGGGACTCGATATAACACTTAATGTCTATTAAATACATGTTTATTTACATTTAAGTGTTCTATTTTAGAATTTTAAGTCTCGGTTCTTGTTTTAACCCATTCAGACTATTTGGTTTGATTAATCATCCTCATTAGTCACGACTTCAGTCTCAAAGTACCTGTGGATGAACAATAATTGGTCAGCAATGCACAATGAGTAGTAATCACAGTGAAAAATTTGAACAGAGTGTCTAGGTAGTCGGCGGTTTTGAGATAGTTTTGAAATCAAGTGTAGGGCTACGACCGACTGAGCCCCTTTTTATACTCATTTGAGTTTCAGTCGGGCGACTAAACCCATACGCATGATTCATTCGTGCGACTGAGGTTCAGTCGTATGACTGACTTAGATTTCCTTAGCTAGTCGTACGATTTGTTCGAACTTGTGATCCAATCATATACTTTGCCCCATACTCATGGTCCAATCGTGTGAATGGTTCATACTTATGGTCCATTCGTGGGATTGGTTCGTACTTATGGTCCAATCGTGCGATTGGTCCATACTCATGATTCAATCGTGCGATTGGCTCATATTTATGAGTTTGACTTCACTTTTACCAACCTTTCAAAAACTTGAATTTGATATATAATATTATGACCATTGATCATCTCAGACATGATCCTTTAAACTGAAAACTTTTGATCACCTTAGACGTGATCCTTTTAGTCAAAACTGTTTGATCACCTCAGACGTGATCCTTTTACTTGAAAACCATTTGATCACCTCAGATGTGATCCTTTTACTTGAAAACCATTTGATCACCTCATACGTGATCCTTTTATCTTTAAAACCTTGTGATCACCTCAGACGTGATTCTTTTAACATTCCAGAAACAAGCTTTTATCAGATTAACGTTAGGTTCAATTTGTGACATTTACAGATTTCCTCTTGTTACATAGTCCGACATCGACTCGATACAAACATAACTAAAGCTAAGAAAAAACTTTTAACAAAATAAATTAAGACAATCTTTTTGTGTTTTTCATTTGAGATGGGTTGAAAACATATTAATTTTCCTTACATGATTTCTCCCCCTAAACAGAACAGCTTCAAGCATTTTCAACTTATTTAGAAAGATTTTTATGGAATCATACATGCATAAACATAATCATTTAGGACCTTTTATAATTACTTAGATACAGAAAACGTTATATTCACCAATCACAGAGTCTTATTCATCTAAAAGTCAGTAGCACTAAAAGGAAATCATGCTAGTGCTGTTATGTAGCATACATTGATTTTGGCCATCTAGGAATGCTACCACGATGATTGTCAGTATTTTGTCCACCTAAATCCATACACAGATTTTTGACATACATTGGTGATTATTAAGGTTTATTATTTCAACAAGCATTTATGGATCCCACACTTATAAGGTAATCAACTTTCCTCAAGGGATTTTTGAGCGGTCTACGGGTTTTGACAAGAAGAAACTATTCTAAGAGCTTTCAAAGAGATGCCAAGCCTCAGGTCAGTGCCATCACACAGTAGAGAGACACAAACAACAATGAATTCTAGAATATTTAGATTGTGCTTATCCTCAGGTTAGTGCCATCGTACAACAGAGAGGCACACAACCTATCTTCTTGTTAGAGCAATCATATTTTACATATAATGCACCAACAACATTTGTTATTAGTTTGATTGCGTTTCATAATTTTTTTCATGCATTTTGCTCTTTTTTATGGTCGTCCGCACACATTTGTGGCGTTCATTTTGCTCTTCACCCCTTGTTGGAAATAAGTTGATTGTGTTAACCAGAGATGAGGTGGATACTCACAGCCTGTTGAATGATTTAGTTTCACATTTGTTCACCAATGACGTCTACTAGTCTATTGTGTTGAATCTACCGACACATCATATAATTGACTAGCAACCCCTAGATCTACTTTCTCTATATATCCACAGTAGCAGACGAGCTTGCTATCATTTTTCAACTCATTAGGCTTTGACTTCTCAGACTTATAATTTTCTGTAACTTTGAATATAACATTTTAGACCATTTAAACCTTTTTGGTGTCCCAAACAATTTGATGATTGTGTACTATCATTTTCCATAAACTTGAATCGATTTCACCGATTTGATGTCTTTGCTTTTTAGCTTATCTGCCCGTCCCTTTTTTTAAAGACAGTAAAATAAAATAAAGAAAAGAAAAAGAAAATAAAAAATAAAAAATAAAAAATAAAACATAGAGACGGACTATGAACTTGATTCGTCTGGATTCACATCATCTTTCTTTTTAACGCCATTGACCTCTAACAGATAATGAAATCGAGGTTTATCAAACGCTTTAGTATAGAGGTCGGCGCGTTGGAAATCCGTGTTAATTTTAACAACATCGATTAATTGTTTTTCAAAACAGTCACGTATAAAGTGATATTTAATACCGATGTGTTTAGTTTTAGGGTGTTGGACTGGATCTTTGGTGACAGCAATAGCAGCAGAATTATCAACAAATATAGGGTGTTAGAGAATTTCAAACCATAGTCTCGCATTTGCTGTTGAATCTAGATGATTTATGAACAACAACTTGCTTGAAAAACGTATTCAGCTTCACATGTTGACAGAGCAACAGACATCTGCTTCTTACAGTGCCAGGTGACTAATCGTCTTCCAAAGAACTGACATCCCGCAGATGTTGACTTGTAATTCATCTTGCAACCACCATAATCTGAGTCACTATACATAGTTAGCTTAAAGTCATCATCATGAGGATACCATAACCCAAGCATTAGAGTACCCTTCAGATAACGAAAGATCCTTTTTACCCCAACCAGATGATTTACTTTTGGTTTTGCCTGATATCTAGAACAGAGACACATGGCGTACATAATATCAGGACGAGAAGCTGTGAGGTACATGAGAGA
>BJCO01467208.1:0-13125 GCA_018326465.1 Flaveria floridana
CAGTCGCATAAACACCATGCGATTGGACCCCAGTCGCATGTGTTCCATGCGGTTCATCCTTCATTCGGGCGGTTGAACTCCAATCGTACGGTTGAGCTTCAATCGGCCGAATAGCATGCGGTTGAACCTCTAGTCGCATAAATCCCAGGCGACTGAGGCTCAGTCACACAACCTACCAAAAAGTCAAACTTTCGGGTGTTACAGTATTGGAAAGAAACAGTACTGTTTGGTGATTATTGATGACTATTCACGTTTTACATGGGTATTCTTTTTACCTCATAAAAACAAAGCATCATAAATAATAAAAGACTTTGTTACTAAAATTGAGAATCAACTTGATCATAAAGTAAAATCAATTAGAAGTGATAATGGTAAAGAATTCAAAAATGAAGATCTAATTTCATCTTGTGCAACCAAAGGCATTGCTCATCATTTTAGTGCAGCTAGGACTCCTCAACAAAATAGGATAGCTGAAAGGAGAAATAGAACACTAATTAAATCAGCACGAACAATGCTAGCAGATGCTAAACTGCCAATTACCTTTTGGGAAGAAGTAGTTAACACATCTTGCTTTGTACAAAATCAAACTTTAATAGTCGAAGAAATCAACAGAACACCTTATGAACTTCTCTTTCACAGAAAACCATACATTGGCTTTTTCAAGTCATTTGGTAGTCATGTATCAATATTAAACACCCGAGATCATTTAGGAAAGTTTGCTTCCAAATCTGATGAGGGATTCTTTATAGGCTATTCCTCAGTGTCAAAAGCTTTCAGAGTGTTTAATCCTAGATTAAACATCATTGATGAATCAACTAATGTTCAATTCAGTGAACATTCATTTCCTAAGTCAATAAATGGTCCTGACTGGTTGTTTGATATTGACTCATTTACTAGATCTTTTGATTAGTTTAACTTGACAAATACAGGTAATCTACAATCAGCTGAATCTTCTAGAATAGTAGAAAGAAGATATGATATTCCTATGATCCCTCCTACATCTGCTAATCAACTTGATGAAGATGTTCTATTGCAAGCTGATCCTGTCAGACAAGTACCATAAAATAAGAGTGCTTCAACTGAGGCCTGTCCTAGTTCACTTCCTACTGGTTCAGATGAACCATCAAATGAACATAGGAATACTGAGCCAGTCTCTGTACTAGTTGAAACTAAGAGAAATCCAAATGATGATATTGTTCAAAGTGCAGCAGACGCTAAAGTGAAGCAGATGAGGCCTTTGATTACTTTCATCACTCTCCAACATTAAAACCTAAAAGTGCATCTTACATGATGATCTGAATGTCTCCAACCTTGATGTATCAATTGCTGGTGACTCCATTCCAAACACCAGGATACATAAGGATCATCCAATGACAAGCATCATTGGTGAACTAGATGAGCACGTGACTAGAAGCAAGTCAAGTATTGCAAACATCTGTTTGTTTTCTTGCTTTGTATGTCAGACAGTACCAAAGAACATAAAGAGGATCTTCAAGACAACAGCTGGATCGAGGAAATGCTGGAAGAGTTACACCAGTTCAAGAAACAAGAAGTACAAAAACTATTACATCTACCCAAAGGTTAATAACCTATCGGTACTAGATGGTTGTACAGAAACAAGACTGATGATAGGGGCATTGTCATCAGAAACAAAGCAAGACTAATGGCATAGGGATACACTCAAAAAGAAGGAATAGATTATGATGAAGTGTTTGCTCCTGTAGCCAGACTAGAAGCCATTAGACTTTTTCTTATGTACTCTGCATCCAAGAAATTTACAGTGTACCAAATTGATGTAAAGTCTGCTTTTCTATATGGAAAAAATTCTGAAGAAGTCTATATGAGTCAACCTCCAGGCTTTGAAGACCCAAATTTCCCTCACATGGTATACAAGCATGACAAAGCATTGTATGGTCTGCATCAAGCCCCATAATAATGGTATGAGACTCTATCATCCTTCCTTCTTACACATGGGTATGAGAGAGGAAAGATTGATCTGACTCTCTTTAAAAAAGAAAAGGAAAAGAAATGTTGCTAGTCCAGATTTATGTGGATGATATCATTTTTGGCTCAACAAACAAGTAACTTTGCAAGGATTTTAAAGATCTTATGCATTCCAAGTTTCAAATGAGTGTAGTGGGGGAACTCACTTTCTTCTTAGGGTTGCAAGTACAACAAACTGCTGATGGAATCTTCATCAATCAATCAAAATATATGGAAACCATGTTGAAGAAATTTCATTTTACAGATAGTCAGTCTATTAGAACTACTGTTGATACAAAGATGAAGAGAGGTTAAGATTCAGAAGGAAAATCAGTGGATCAGACTCATTATAGATCTATGATTGGATCACTCATGTATTTAACAGCTAGTAAACCTGACATAATGTTTGGTATATGAGTTTGTGACAAGTATTAAGCATATCCCAAGGAATCTTATGTAAATGCAGTCAAGAGGATATTCAGATATCTCAAGGGCAAGCCTGCACTTGGTCTTTGGTATCCAAAGGAAGGAGATTTCAATCTCTATGCACATACAGACAGTGACTACAGGGGATGTAACTTCAATAGGAAGTCCACTTCTGGCAGTTGTCAGTTTCTTGGTCCCAAAATGGTCTCCTAATAGTGCAAGAAGCAGACAAACGTGTCTGTTTCAACAGCAGAAGCTAAGTACATAGCAGCATCAACGTGTTGCTCTCATGTTCTCTGGATTCAAAACCAGATGCTTGACTATGGTTTTATCTTCTTGCACATATTAATACACATTGACAACACAAAAGCTATGTTTATTACAAATAATCCAGTTCAGCACATGAGAGACTGTGATGAAAAGGGGTTAATCAAATTGATAAAGGTCCACACGGACAATCCATTAGCTGATTTAATTTGATCCTAGTCTGTTTGAATTCTTAGTTCAATCAATTGGCATGATTAACCTTGAATAAAAATCAAAATTGACAAAAACATTTAAATATTAAAAAAGATACCAAAAGAAGTTATTTTGTTGAAGAATATACCTTATACGTATGGGAAAATGATATAATTACAGACATTATATCATTCATTGTGCTTATCTCCAAAATTTAAATGACTGACATGATTTATCTGATATGCGGGTAGGCTCAGCTTGGAAAAGAAGACACATGCTATGATGAACTAAATCTCTTATTCATCTGTGAAGCTTTCATCTCAAAGTATATGTAAGTATTAGCTTATCTAATTGTGTGTGTAGTAACCTAAACACACCAGGTAATGATACCTTATGAATCTTATCTTCCTATATAAGTTTCTCCTCTGTTTTGCTGAGCAAAGACCTAGAGAAACAGGCACATAGTACTGATATCATGATCCAACAAGATTCCCAATAAGTAACACATCCAACTTGGATGAAGCAATAAAATAAATACATTTCATGTGAATGAACAAAAAGAATCCTAAAGAGGATCACCTTCCAAAGTAAAATGAAAAGAATCCTAATATGGATCAAACAAACAAATGGATCAAAGTAAAGAATCCAATGAGGATCAATCAAAATAAGATGTCATAATTTAAATGACCAGCTCAAGTAAGTTGTGAAAAAGTTCTATCATTCATTTCATGCATGTGGTTGATCTTGCAATCATTTTGAGTGTGAGGTACATGTTGAATAATCAATCAACTTAAAGCATGATAAAGATAACTAGCATCAAAATATTAACCAATCATGAGTTTAAGAGAACAAACATTCCTTGAATCAATATGTTTATGATTATGTCTGTTTTACTAACACTTGTTTGCGCTTGTGAAGGTAAAATTGATATGACCCCAAATCAGGTATAATTCATCTTCATGTGCAGATAAGAAAATAAAAATACAAAAACAGTTTCTCTTTAAAATTTTAAATCTTAAAGTTTTCATCCCATATGGATATAAACTTTAAGGGGAGTAATTAAAATTTTAACCATTATGTATAGTTGGTTTCTTTCTTAAAAATATAAAAACCAAAAAAAATGACTGTGTTGGTGCAGAATTTATACCATAGTGTCTCAGTTAATGCAGATATCTTGAAGCACAAAAGTACAAGATCAGTCAACACTGGGAAACTTGTATCATATCTGATGAACAGTTCAATCCAAGCAAGAATTCACAATCCCAGCAATAGTCAAAAGCAAAAGACTCATCTTCATAATAGTCAAAAGCACTAGATATATCTTCATAAAAGACAAATCATCAAATCAAAAATAGACAAAACGATTCAAAGCATAAACAATAATTTTTGACAAGTTCAAAATTTAATGCGGGTAAGTGTATTGGTTAATGCGGGTGAAGGTAACCCAAGCATATAACCAACGCGGGTAATAGTTTTGATACATGAAAAACACAAGTGAAATTAATACAGACAAGTTAACTCTCCCGCATTAGTCTCACAACAAATGCTTACAACAATCTTTAAAGTATTGAAAAACTTATGCAGACACATTTGTTCATCCGCATTTGTTTAGTCAGCCGCATTTCTTGAATATGGTTAACATCAATGTTGATTAACTTTGCTATGCATTTGAATCAAAAATAAATTAGAAGTGTGCTCACACTCTTCTGTCATGGTGTTGGAAGTTCAACAAATGCGGATGGCCAAATTGTTCTTCCGCATTTGATTGAAGTAAATACGGTCAAGTAAAATGATCTTCGGCATTTGCTAAAATACTCACATGTCTGCTAAGTTTAACTTCTGTATTTACTACAGTACTCAAATGTATGCTAAGTTTAACTTACGCATTTGCTACAGTACTCAAATGTCTGCTAAGTTTAACTTTCGCATTTGCTATAGTACTCAACTGTGTACTAAGTTTAACTTCCTCATTTACTAGAGTACACAAATGCTATCGAGTTTTACACATCCACATTTGTAACAGTACACAAATGCTGACAGATTTGTTCTTTCATATTTGCTACAGTAATCCATCGCATTTGTTTAAAGAACTTGTAAAATTTGTAAAAGCAATTAACTTGACTATTTAAACAAATAAACAAGAGTCATTTAGTACTTTTCAAATTTGAGAGACTTTAAAGTACGCCGAGTGAAAATTCTTACTATTATTCATTCATCACCAAAATCATCACAAATAATCTGATTCTAGTGGTCATCAAACATCATTTCTCCTATATTTCGATTCTCAACATAGTAGTATCAAAACAAGGTGATTTTCAATGGATTCAGAAACTAACCTTCAAACTCAAGAATGAACTTAGAACCCTAGAAACAAATAGAATCATGAAAATCAAACTCAAACTAAAGATTGATAGACATTTTCTAGTGCAATGAAACCTATGATTATAAAAATTAACAATGAACAATTGATTTTCAAAACCCTAGGTTCATCGCATGAAAAGCGGAACAATGAACTGATAAATGTCGACTTCAAAACCCAGTTTTCAGTGATTAAAAATAGAAAAGATCATCAAAAACAAAGATAATACTCAACAAAATTGATCATTCATTACAAACTCAAATAAGGTCAAATTTCTATGAAACATTACCTATGATTTTTAAATTTTGACCAAAACAAAGTCAAAATAGAAACAATTAACTTGAACTTATCTGTCTAATTGGATGAATGTGAGTCAATTACTAATTCGTATGTTATTAATGAAGAGGTCAATGACTAATCTCACATGGAGCAAACTCCAGAATGTTAGTGGATTTCTTGACCCTGATGTTCCTGAAGCAGAAGGACTCAAAGACATGATCAGATTCTTATCTACCACTAGAGTTCTGAAGTAGTTCTGAAGTAACGGAGATTGATGGTGTCAAAACCTTATCGGGGAGAATCACTTATGATCACACCTTTTTCATCTCTGAACAAACTATGAGACAGTGTCTACAGTTTGGTGATGATGCTAATACTCCTCAGGAACTTGAAGATGAGGAAATCATGACCTTCTTTGCCAACAGTGGGTATGAACGAGGATATGAAGGAAAGCAGATTGTAAAAGGGTTAGTGGATCTACAATGGAGGTTTTTGATACACATATTCCAACATTGTCTATCCAAAAGAAAGACAGGCTGGAATGACATCCATGTCACTACTTATCTGCTATCTGTGCTCTGTGCACAAACAGGCCATTCAACATGTCAGCCAATGTATTTAGTGACCTGGTTTCTAACATTCAAGAAAAAAGGAGACACATGTTTCTTATGTACCCAAGGTTCCTACAGTTCTTTATCAATGAAGCCTTTCCTCAATTGACACCAGTAGGACATGTGATGGATGTTCCCCATTACAATGCTAAGTCCTACAAGTAGGACATGTGATGGATGTTCCCCATTACAATGCTAAGTCCTACAAGTACATCAAGAAAAGAGATCCTAGAAACTACTATAGTGAGACCTTCTTTCTTTACTTCCATGGATGTTACAACAGATTAACAAGGAAGAAGATATAGATGAACAAGAAGATGTAGCTCCAGCTGATGAAGAAGAAGAACAAGCTGCTCCTGATCAATAACATGTTGATGAGCATACTAAATAAGCTCAAGAAGAACAAAGGGCAGTGTCACCATAGTTTGATGTAGGTGGTGATCTTCACACTAGGCCTTCTCTTCAAGAAGCGTACATTGAATCACCTTTCAGACCATCTCCTATTCATTCTCCTCATATGTCTCCAGCTTAGTTTTCTTCATTCCACTCTCCTTCAGCAGCTGCAGAACCTGTTGAGTCTAGTGAATCTACCAGCTCTTCAGATGAATCCAAGTCATCTCTGGATAAGGAGGATCATATCATCAGAATGCCTGTTAGACAACCTCAATCTGAAGTACGTGTTTTTGAAAGTTATGATGAATCAGGAGTTAACCGGCCTGATGAAAAGGATGAGATGATCTCAGAATTTTTGGAAAAAGTTGCTAAAATGGAGAAGTTGCTTGACAAAAGATCTAGCATCATTAAAGATAGACTTCTGGAGTTGGATGAAAAAGAAAAGAACATCAAGGATCTAAAAGAGAAACATGAGTCTGAAAAGGATGAAAAAGATAAAGAACTAGACAAACTCAAGGCTACCCTCAAACAAGCTAAAGATGAAATCAGTGGGCTTGTTGATACTGTAAACTTACAAACACTCGCCATGGAAGAACAAGAGAACTTGATTGAAGTTCAATCTTATATCATTGCTAATCTTAACAGACAAAATGAGACTTTAATAAAAAGAGTCTCAGAATTGGAAATATTAATAAAGATCAAACAGGAGTTAGCCAAGGAATAAGAAATCAAAGATGATGAACCTAAAAAGGAGAAGGAATCAAGTCTAGCTATGGTTGTGTACTCAAGTGAATAATCTGAAGAAACAACCAAGTCTGAATTTAGAGACTTGATCAAAGAACTTGATAACTATTCTATTGGAGAATTCATAATTGATGATGAATTCTAGGATTTTGTGAAAGACCCAAAATCTCTAATGGAACACATAGTGGTGATTCCTCAATCTCCTGTTTTGGAGAAAGAGTTGAGCCTGATGATCACCCTTGCTATCACCTTATCTGATGAGTAGAAAGAGCTCATCAGAAGATTATATGAAGAAATCAAAGAGAAAGGTGAAACTGCTAAAAACTAGAAGAAGAACAATGACAATAACAAGGTCAATCCTCTTTACCATCCTTAGCAAGACCAATCATGCACACTTATTCAAGGAAGAGAAAGTACCTATCTGAAAAGGCTAAAGGTAAACGGCTTGTTGAGGAAGAGTAACCTGTGAAAAAGAAACAAAAATATGATCCAAGAAGTCTAGCCGCTCTCGCTGAATTTCTTGAAGAACAAGAAAAGGCTGACGAACAACTTAAGAGGACGATGACCTCATAGACTTAGAAGAAAGGGAGATTGAAAGAGGATATCAGGTTGATGAACCTATGATCAAAGACATTCCAATAAAGTAGAAACTTCAGTGCAAGAAATGGTCAAGAAAGCACAAACAGATGACCTGATAATCAAGGCCATGTTCCTAATCAATGGTTATGATGCAGATGAAGTGTTTAGGATGACTTATGAGGCTATGGTGGAAGAAGTAAATAGGATGAATATGTTTCTGGATCCTACCTATATGACTGAGTATGAAAGAAAAACAGTCAAGCCTCCGGTCACATTCACTTCTCCTCCTACCCAGCTGTCTGAAGGTCCTTAAACTCAATATCCTGATCCCTATAACATGACTGATATGGAAATGAAGGATTATCTCTCCAAATAGGGATAAACCAAAATAAAGCTGGGTAACATGATGACTAACTCTCTCAGAGCTACAACCATCCAAATGATAAATGAAAAGAAAGAAAGGATGAGTAAGTTAGAAGAGGAGGTTGTAAGGATAAAAACCATATCAAGAGTTTCTGCTCAAGCTGTCCAGCTCACTTCCAAAGACCATGATGTCTTGGCACCCATACTTAACAACACTCCTGAGTGGTTTATTGAACCTTTTCAATTAAAACTACAAGAGGGGTTAACCACATCAAAAATGATTTAGGGTGTGTCTGCTCTAGCGGGAAAGGTAGATGTCAAAATCATTGCTTAGAAGTATGATAGTGACTGGAACATGTTTATGATCAAAAGCATTTTGGGGCTGGTTCAATGCTTCATAGAGTACTCTGCTCTGGTGAACTCCCTACAGATTCATGATCTGAAAAAATTAGCAGATCTTGAGCTAATTAATCATAAAGCCATGCATAGGGGATATGAGTTTGAAAAGATTTTGAAGATCTTTAAAAGAACCAAGAACTTTGAATCACTCAAAGCAATCTGCTTAAGGAGAGATAAAACTTTCTAAAATCCCCTTGACAAGAAAAGAAAAACCAAAAGGACTGAAGAGTTGGTATTTCCTGAAGTGAATGTAAAACCAATAGACACATTGAAGAGAAATATGGTAGCTGGCACCCATTGAAAGAAGGTGGGTGTTGATACATTGTTCCTAGTTTATGTTCTTCAATGTAAATGTCTTTCATTTCTTACACATATGTAATGAAAACGTTTAATAAAATATGATATGCTTTTGATGTTTAATTCTCTTTGTTTATATCATATTCTTATTGTTATTAGTATTACTTATATTTATGAACATTATATATAGGTTTGAGGTTGTTGTACATAATTCTGAGTCAATAATGATTCAGAAATGTGTTCAACTTAGTCGGGTGGTTATTCATGCTAATGGACCATACTTATGGACCATACGCACGAATGAACCATACTTATGGACCAGTCGCACGACTGAACCATGAGACTGGATCAGTCGTATGACTGAGACATAAGATTGACTCAGTCGCACGACTAAACCATCAGTCGTGCATATGAGTCAGACGCAAGAGTCAGTCGCACGACTGAACCATGCTAATGGTTCAGTCGTACGAATGGACACTAAAAACCTATAAATACCACATAATTCGTGAAAAAATATAACACTTCGAATACTATCATACCCTAGCCGTCTAGAGCGTCAAAGTTCGTCCATCCAAGTTCATAGTTTGTTCCTGATCGATTCCAACTCATTCTTAACGTTTGTTTAATCGTTAGATCAATCAGGTTGTTCGTTCTCACTGATTTGATCGCCAATCAAATAGAATTCCATGCTATTTGATCTGGTCTCACGCAGAATCCGTTAGTACTCCGTACGAAAACGGTCCTAACAAGTGGTATTAGAGCATTGGCTCATGATTTTGCGTGGATTCGATTAGTTTTGGTGTTCAAATTAACGTTTTCAATCAAAAGATCCACTTTTTGCTTCAAAAAACGTGTTTTTGACTAGTGCAGGTGTTAAAGTTTCGATTTTTCAACATACGGCAGATTAGGGTTCGTGAAAAATTCGTATTTTGTGTCAAAGTGTTCAAAATTTGACTTTTTCAAAGCACAGTAGCCTCAATCGCATGATTAGCTCAATCGCACGACTGAAACTCATTCGCATAGTTCATTCTCACGGTTAAGCCATTCCAGTCGGTTGACCTCAATCGTACTCTTCATTCGCACGACTAAATCCAATCGCACATTGAACTCATTCACATCCTTCAATCGCACGATTGATCCAGTCGCCTTGCTCAATTGCACAAGTGAATCTGTCTTGTCTTAAGTTTGTCAAGTTCTAAGCAATGGAAGACTAGTTTGCTGCGTTCACTGCCGGAAAAGACTCTCGTAGCCAGAATCTTCTTCTTCTGGAAAATGAGATAGGGAATCACAACAAACCGCCGAAGTTGTTGAAGTTGGATGAGTATCCTACGTGGAAACAGCGGTTTGAGATCTACTTAAATCGTGTTGGCCTAAATCTTTGGACATCTATAGAGACTAGTTATACTGTACCAGTCAGTGCTAATGGGGTGAAGTTGACTTTGCGGGGTATGAATGAAGCTCTGAAAGTTCTACATAACGCTGAAAAGAAAGCGTATGCACTGTTGACCCAATCGATACCTAAAGACATATTCCATCAATTCTCTGAAAACAAGCAGTCAAAGAAGCTATGGGAGGCGTTAGAAAAGAGATATGATGGTAATGCGACCCTGAAGGCACTGAAGGCTAAAGCTTTCAAAAAGGAGTTTGATAATTTCTCACCAATAGGAAATGAGAGCTTAGATGATATCATTGATCGGTTCTATCATTTGATAAGTGAACTGCATACTCATGGTGTGACCACATCTATGGAAGACAAAGTTTCTAGTTTTGCTAATGGTCTGCTAGACAAATGGGATCTGTTTGTTTCTAATCTGAGACAAAATGACACTCTTGCTACATTAGATATAAATGACTTCATCTTGAAGTTGAGGGAGGCAGAGCTACGGCTGAAATACAAGTCTAAGAAAGGATCCTACGCTTAGAATCCGTTAGTACTCCGTACGAAAACGGTCCTAACAAGTGGTATCAGAGCCAACATCGATTATGTCGCACCTGCCAGAAAGAAGTGGTGCCATGATGACAGTGACTCCGATGTTGAGCCAGTCATGATCCCAGACGACGACGACGACGATGATGACCAAGGAAATGATCAAGGTGGTGGAGAGGAGGGCTCGAGCCAAACACGAGCCACATACACGTCAACTATTCCTCCACCACCTTAGTAGAGTGGTGCATCAGCACCTGGTGGATCTGAGCAAGCTGCTATCCACCAGGACTTGCTGATTGATGAAGATAAAGTCTAATGATGAGCCTCTCACCCGGAGAGTAGGTAGCAGGGTGGTTGCTACAGAGAAGGGAAAGGAGGCGGATGGAGGACGCCAAGCTGGTTCAGAAGGTGGTGACACTGATGTCACAGATCCATCATACACCCCCGACCAGCCTATGAGCTCAGGGGGAGCCCCGATTGACAAGGGTTCCAGGAGGAAACGAATGGCCCAACCCTATGGCAAGAAGGGCAAGAGGCAGAGATTTGTACTTGTCAGTTCTTCCACCACTGCCACCACCACAGCCACTAACACCACCACAACCATAGCCACCACCACTACCATCCCAGCCATCACCACTACCATACCATCCACCACACATACATCCACATCCACCTCTCCCACCATGCCCAAAACAGTTCCACCATAATCCATTCCCACACCTACTCCTATCTACACCACATCCACCACTGTACCTTCTACTACCCAAGATGGCACATCTTCCCAGTTCCCACCTCCACAGAGCTCTACTCTACCCACCGTTAGGTTAGAGGAACAGCTGGCCAGCCTAAACCGATTAGTGCTAAAGCAGTTGGCTACCGATGATATGAGGGCCAACCAGCTAAACCAACTAATGGTAGTTAATACAGCACATGGCAAGCAGATTGCCCAACTTACTGAGAAGAACGAAGCTCACAAGAGAGCTTTAGTTTGAGCTCACACTGCCCTGCAAGCTCAAAACGAGCTAGTGCTTACATCTGCCGAGAGGATTGATGAGTTGGAGAAGCTGAATAAGAAGATGATGTTGAGGTTGAAGGGTACGAAGAGTGAGCCTCTAAAGATAAAGGGTGATGGATATGATGATGGAGATGATGATGATGATGATTCGAGTGAAGATGAATCAGATGAAGAAGGTGATAAGGCGGATGTCGGAGGAAGTGGAAAGGACAAGAAGGGGGATGATGATGATGAGGATGATCAGGAAGGTGGTGCAACTGCATCAGCCTCTACTCAGTCAATAAGGGAGAGGCTCACCAAGAGAAACCAAGATCAAGGAGCCTCTTCCTCAGCTCCTCAAGCTGATGAGACACACGATCAAGGGAAAAGTAATGCCTAAATGTTTATGTATTTGAAATTTTTGTACTTGAAATGTTTATTACATTAATGTAATTTATGTAAATTTATGGGTTTGCATGAACACAAAAAATAGTTTAACCTTTTAAACTTTATGAAAAACGCAGTGGAAGTATGGCTTTATAACATATTTATAAGCTGAAAATTTCATGTTCTAAATGATGTTTTAAGATGAAAAACAAACCCAAATCAAAAGGATCTTTAATATGTGAATAAGCAAGCTATATAAACACATAAAACATTCATAATGTGACAACCAAACAAGCTGCCAAACTACCTCCTTCCAGCAGCTAAATCGACCAAGAAAAGAAGGATGATAAATGCTCAAAATTTCGGCCAAGGCTCCAAAGAGAGGATCCCTCAAGCTTGTATACCCCAAGCCTTGATGCAACCACCACTCTTGCTAGGGAGAGACACCACCAAAACCACCAAGAACTTCAAAAAAAACTCCTCTTTGATGCTGCTGGTTCGTAAGTTTGATGAGAGAAGAGAGAGTGTTTTGAAGTTTTGCATGCAATGTGTGTGGATGAGAAAGTGAAGTCTCCAAGACTAATTAATTTATGTGTGTCTTACCATGCAAAAAGATGGCCAATTAAAACAAAGGGGGCGGCCAAATTTTTTATTCCAAGGGGTTTGAAAGAGTTTCCCTCTTTAAATTAAAACCACACATCAATTAAACTAGTCTTGTAGTAACTAGTTATACAATTAACAATTTAATTGTATATTTAAGTTATATAACTTATATAATTAACCATTTAACTTATAAGTTATAAATTCTCATTATTATTTGGTGTTTTCTAACTTATTTAAATAACACTTCAAATAATATTATTGAAACAAAATATCCTAATAAGTTGTTCCCCTTCACATGCAACTTATTTAGAAAACCCATTTT
>BJCO01467210.1:0-10233 GCA_018326465.1 Flaveria floridana
GTGGTGGAGATGGTGATATTTTTATAACCCTTAGGGGTATTTTGGTCTTTTTAAAAAATCTAACAGAAAATGTTAACACCGTTAGTCAAAAGGACTGAAACAGACAATTTTTTTAAATTTTGGTACTCAAATGGAGACAAAATAAACGTTGGTACTCAAGTGGAGTCAATTTGCAAAATACAGGGACCAAAACCGAGATTAACTCTAAAACTTAACTATATTTATATATCCAATACATTAATTTATAGTTCAACACCTTGTTTTCACTAGGGCTGTTCAAAAAGCTCGACGCTCGAACTCGTTTTAAAAATGCTCGGAATTTCGCTCATTCGATTTTGGCTCGGTTTTAAGACGAACTGAGCGGCTTGGTTCGGTTTTAAAACGAACCGAAATCGAACAAAGGTAAGCTCGCTCGGTGCTCGTTCGGTTTCACTCGAATTATTTTTAATTTAGTTTTTATATATTATATATATGTTAATTTATTTAATTGTATTTCTATTTTATTTATTCAATAAAAAACAAAAACCCTAATCATAATTAGTTTAGGTTAATTGGTCAATTAAGTTAAGTTGAGGGGGTGTTGAGTAATTATCTAGAATATATATACACATTTTATGAAACCATAAACCTAAGCCCTCACTTCCATTGACCACCACCGTGCGATCCTCTCCTTCATTCTCGAACTGCCCCAGCAGTGAATCTGCTGCTGTCTTGTTTTCGAATTTGACAGCCCCTCCCCCGCTGTGAAAACTAGATGTAATCATTATCCCCGTAAACCCGTTCAAATGTTAGACTCGTAATCATTTGTTGTCATTTCGTTCTGTTGTTTCGGTCACGTTAGAGTTCTGTTGGCGAAACATGTGTGTGTGCTACTTTAATGTGTATGTATGTATGAATTTGATGTGTGTGCATGACAGTGTGGGCGTGCGTGTGTACTCTGTGTGTGTGGGTGTGTATTCGAACCGAGCGAAACCGAGCAAAACCGAGCGCTCGGTTGTAAACCGAACCGAGTTCGAGCAAGATGTTTGCGCTCGAATTTGTAAATTCGAGCCGAACCGAGCGGCTCGGTTTCAAAATGAACCGAGTTTGAGCAAGTCAACATTCGGTTCGGTTCGTGAACAGCCCTAGTTTTTACCCATTAAAATAAAAAAAATACCAAAATCCGGTCCGAACACCGGTTCGGATAGAACCAGCCGGTTCGACCAGACAAAAACGAACCATAGCAGACCGGACCGGCAACCTGACCGATCCCCGGTGGGGCCGGTCGGTCCGATCCGGTCGTAAGAACAGCTATAAACAGTTAAACTATACAAAGTAAAACCCATTTCTTTAAAGCCTTTTGGAGTGATTCTCTTGAAATTTTAAGGGGTTAACTTTAACTTTTGGCCTGTTTTGCTAGTGTATATATTGGGGCGGTTTTCTTTTGTAGTCAACAATATTTGACACACCAAACTATAGTGGGCAACCTATTAAATGACTATAAAAACCGTCATATATATTTAATATATAATAAAAATAATAAAAATTAATAATTAAGAATAACAATAACACCAAGAACGGCGGCGGCGGCAGGAGCAACAGCATGAGCAGGAGCAGTAGCAGCAGCATGAGCAGGAGCAGGAGCAGCAGCAGCAGCAGCAGCATGAGCAGGAGCAGAAGGAGCAGGAGGAGCAGGTGCAGGAACAGGAGCAGCAGCAGCAGCAGCAGCAGCAGGAGCAGGAGGAGCAGGAGCAGGAGGAGAAACAGCAGCAGGAGCAGCAGCAGGAGGAGAAGCAGCAGCAAGAGCAGCAGCAGGAGCAGCAGCAAGAGCAGCAGCACGAGCAGCAGCAGGAGCAGCAGCAGGAGCAGCAGCAGGAACAACAACAATAATAATAATAATAATATTCTATATATAATAAGTAGCTATAAACGTCATTTGTCGTAATTATATGGGTTTTTTTAGTTTTTGTTATTTTTTGCCGCTCTCAAATATGCCACAAATTTGATTTTAAAGCTAGGCGATGTTTATTTATGATTTTGATTTTTGAAATCAAATTTGTTTAATTTAATAGGCATATAAAAAGGGTTTTGTTTTCGAATGGGTGTTGATGAAAAACTTATTTACCAAAATGAATGTTCTATAAAATGTTTATCAAAATGGGTGTTTTTAATAAAATTTCTTTTTCTCACTCTACATTTAATTGGATTAAGAGTAATATATTAATAAAAAGATATTCTTTACAAAAAGTTAAGGAAAATATCTAATCAAATTGTATAAAAAGATTTATTAGGATGTTTTTATAATGTACTAGCTTTAATAAACTTATGTAGTACACAGGTTGAATATATAAAATATTCAAAAAAATATAATTATTATTATTAAATAAAATGTAAAATAAAACATTCTAAGGAAAATTATCATTTTTATAATTTTTTTTATTATAACTCTCAATTTTAGTTATTTTTAGTTTATAAAATTTTTACGTTTTGAAAACACCTATTTTAAAATAATTTTTATTTTTAAAAAAATTGGACGTTTTGGAAAAATTTCGTATTTTTATCTTCTTAGATCTATTATCAATAAAAAGATCTTTTTTTAAATTTATTAAAAGCTATCTTTAATCAACCAAAGAATGAAATAATATTATTATTAACTAAAATAATCATTTATTAAGAAATATAAGCGGGAAAATTTTGGTGATTATGAATATGGTGCTATCATGTGTCTCAATTAGTTACTTTTTTATTAGATTATAAAGATAAAGATTTGTAAACAATGTCTTTGACTAATTTTTCTTCAGAAATAAATAAACTTTTCAAAGTATTTTTCTACAAGAACTAAATAAAATATATAAAAAAATATTGTTGATCGTAATATTATATAAGACATTTCGGACTTTTTTTCTTTAAAACTTTTTGGTATTTTAAAAGGTCCTTTTTAAACTGATCAGAATTTTTTAACATCCTATTTAAAACCATCATTTGTTACTTCATTCTAATACTGGTTGGTTCCAATCTATAGAAGGTTTAGGGAAAAAAAAGGTTATAGAGTATAAGTTCAGAAAAAGCAAAGGATTTAAAAGTAATTCAAAACGAATGGTTTTTAAAATTAAATCTACAAAAACAAACAGTATTAAACATCTTTTGTACAAGAAATAAATAAAACATATAAAAAAACTAAAGGCTTAAAACGTATTTTCTAAACCATAATAATATTAAGCATTTACAATCGGAAATACAAATACACTTTTTTAGAAATGTTTATATAACCACTCAAAAAATCCCAAACCGGTCCCAAACCGCCGGTTTTTTCCGGGTTGGAACCGGTTTGGACTAATACCGGTTTGAACCCGGTTTGATTTCGGGTTGGGTTGGGTAACCGGGTCCAATGTGCACCTCTAATAGGAGCTCATGAATAGGACCAACTATAGCGGGCATAAACCCACATACCACAATGGGTTTTAACCGAACAAAACCTAATAGGCAATTAGCCCAGTTAGATAAAAACAAATTATAAAAGCTCAACAATAATCCTTGTAGATTATCCTAATAGGCTATTAACATAACCCTTGACGTCATTTTCCTTGCAACCTCATCAATAAATTAGGAATAAATTGAGGGTTTAAAAGTGTCGGTTGGCAGAAAAGTTAGTTCGATGCTCTTGATAACTTCATATGAGTACTCAACGGTGGATAATAGGTGACTAGGCTGGTTTCGGGAGAGCGGTGGTGTGTTTGTGATGGGATGTTTAGGGTGAAACAGGCAAGCCTAAGAAAATTGAAACAAGGCTTGCCTAAGAAAATTAAAACGAGGCTTGCCTAAGAAAATTGAAACGATAAGAAAATGAACCAATTTTTCTAAGTTTTTTCTTGACAAAAATACGCTTAATTAGTTTTTTTTAAGTGACATGTGAAGCTCATATCTCCTCTTAATAATATTTTTTTATTTGATCCACCACCCGCTATCTTATTTAATGATCTTTTTCTATTTTCAAGAAGTGCGCTATTATTATATAGTTCTCTTAACTTCTACCTTCCTAGACGAACCGGAAATCAGCCAGAGGATAACTCCCAGCCGGGCGTGTGGCACCTCAAATATGCGTCAAATATAGAAATCATGTTTCTAAACACCTAGATACCACCAGACCAAAAGCACTCTGTTAGATTATTAATGGCATGAAAGAGAAAATGGGCTAATGTTTAACTTTAACAGGGGAAAGTCTAATAAATAAAAAATATAAAAAAGAAAGAAAAAAGGACAGTCACCTTCATAAGGTAAAACAAAGTACAAGTATAGTTTATATGAGTAAGTAGAACGTACTACAAGCATGAATCATGGCATATGAACAATGTACTTGTTACAAATTGAATTGAATATTTTTTTAAAGAAAAACAACAATCACAACTTAAGCGCCGCTATCGCCTCAGGTTTGAAATCAACCCTCATGCCTAAAACCCGTCTCACCTCGGCTGGAGTCAGTCTCCAAGTCATGGGTCCTGCATTCTCACCCCAGAAGTCTAAAATCTCAGACACCTTCTCCAGGTTAAGAATGGTTGCCATTTGGGTTAACCGGGCAAACTTATCTCTAACGGTCCGTTGGGTCATGCCAGAGAAGTGGCTAACCAGAGCCCTCACGTCTCGGTCCAGTTGCAGACCTCCGAGCTGACTGAACCGCTTTTGCATCATAATAACTTCGAGCCGTTTTACAATGAAGTCGATTACTAAATGAACAAAAGAGTCATAGTTGTTGGCGGTCATTAGAGGCTGGAGCCAGCTTGTGTTGGTTTCAACAGCATGAAGAAGCCTCTGGACCCACGGGTCGTTTACCTCATTTTCTGCGTATTCTGCTTCTGAAAGCTCGTAGCTTACAGTTGCGACACTGTCTAAAACGGGTCGGATTCGGTGTGTGACGGTACCTACAAGATGTTCTAACCCGGCAACTAAGGCTTTCTTGAACCCGTTGCTCATCTCTCCTAATTCAGATAGACATGATTTGATTCTTTCCCTATCAGCTGGAGCAGGAAATACCTGATAAAAAGTAATTTTGTTATATATATATATAAGTTTCAAGATAAAAAGATGATATTAGTACACAGTTATCAACCCATTTGCTTATGAGTGGGTTGATTCTGGTTATGTATTAATTCAAAGAGCTAAAATAAATATAATAGCTAAAAAATATAACCTGATTTGTCCATTTCTATATAAGTGAAATAAACATGACCTCTAGATGATATAATTTGTTTATTACTGCCATTTATTATCTTTGGTGATAGATAACAAATTCCAAACTGGATTTAATTTTACAACTTTAAAAGAAAAAAAAAAAGAGGGTCAAAACGAATCACCCAGCCCGTTTACTGACCAAACACGTTGGACCTTTCTTTGTAAATTGTCTGTTTTGACCTGTTACCCATGCAACACATTTGGCAACCACTAACTCAAATCCTCTTACTAATTTCCAAACTGAATTTCAATATATTTTCCTTTAGGTCTGATTGATGGGGTTGGTCTTGTTCAAGGATACTGCTTTTGGTTTAAGTAGTGGTTTAAAAATTAAAATATCTTTACTGTTTATCTTAAAATTACCACTAAGAAACCCTCTTACTAATTTCAAAATTGAATTCAATATATTTTCTTTTTGGTCTGATTGATGAGGTTTGTCTTGTTCAAGAATACTGCTTTTGGTTTAAGTAGTGGTTTAAAATATTTTTTCTGTTTAGCTTAAAATTACAACTAAGAAACAACTGGACATGGTGGCTCGTGGCTGTTAACTAGGGGATATTATTGCTCTTAGAACTACAGTATTCTAGAATGCTACCAGGTACAACAAGAGCTAGAATATCTTAGTAAAAACTAGTAAGTTGTTTATTTTTTGCATCATGGGCTGAATTTCTTTTAAAGTTGCTCAGATCAGAAGTTTGTGAAATTCAGCTTGTTTGTTTTGTTTGAACCCTTTATTAACCAGACATTAAAAACTGTTTGATTTTAGTCTCAATGTGCCCCGTCCCTTCCATACCTCATGCTGCTTCTATGTGTTTTTAGTTTTGTGTTTTATCTCAACTAAAATGAACCAACATGTTGCAGATAAAACTTAAGCATGGTAAAACATCATGATGGTCCAACATTAGAATCCAAAGTGTCAACTTTTACTAATGGACTAATGAAAGATTCTTCAGCATTTTGCACTAAGAACAAGTTCCACACATTTTTACTTATCATGAAGGCACTCAAGGTAATAGGTAAACTGATTCATTAACAGACACTCCAATGAATTATTTTCTATACTAGTTTTATCATTTCATTCACATATGAAAAAACCTTGAGCTAGTATTCAATTTATGATGTGCCTCAAGTAAGAATGTGGAGCATATTATTAGTATGCTAAGTTTTCAGTCACAAAGCTCTTGTAACGAAGTATAAATATGGTAAAACGCCCAAAGTTCTAGTTTCACAAGTTCTGTTTGTTGACATGCAAAGGAAAAATGTTGAGTGATTGTATAGCAAAAAATGAAAAGAAGTTAATCACTTGAGATGTTAATTTCATATAACTCATCTTTTAACAACCTTCAGCAACTGAAAGGGTTTGCTTATATGATATGAAAACCTATATTTCTAAAACAGATAAAATATGATTTATGAAAAAATATATAGCAGTGAGCATGTGGGTTTGGATATTGAGTACTCACCTCAGCACACTGCTCTTCAATCTCATGTCTCAGTTTCAGGGCATACTCGCTGCTCACATCAATGTTATTCAAGGCAGTAGCAATATCGACCCCTGTCTTCTGCACAACACCACCCAGAAACAGCTTTCCTGCAAGATTCGGCTCCCTCATTTTCTGCTGCAAAGCATCATTATACTCACCACCAAGCAAACTTACAGCACTGCTCAATGCTGCAATAACTGAATTAATGTTGGAAGTGGATATTGATCTACGACAACAACTCTGTAGAACATAAAACACATCATCAACCATGGAGGTTGTAAGGCTGTCCATTACATGCTCATCAATCTTTATAGCCTTCCTAACATTCTCAACCATGAAGAATCCCTCCAAGATCACATAATAACTGGTTATGTCCTGAATAACTTTGCTAAAATTCCCACTCCTAAAAGCTTTAGTGGCTCGGGGGGCCAATTCAGGATCCACATTACTTAGCCCCTTTATCTTCGAAACCATATAACCAGTATAATCCTCACCAAGCTGCGTAAGCGACAATATTTCTTCTAGAAACAACTCAATTTCCCTAGGATCCGGCCCTTCTTCTTCCCCAGTAGATAGCATATCATTCTTGTAGGAATTGATCTCAGACGTCAACTTCGACAACTTACGAAACTCCATGTACTTTTTCAAGATCAAAGAGCCCCTAGAATCACACTCCTCTTGCAGCTCACATATTGCATACACAATCCCATCTTCTCCACACAGACTTTTCAAAATCTCCTCATTCTCCTCAATTGCCAACACGATATCCTTAAACAAATTGGTCAAACATGCAACGAAATTCACCTGGCTCTGATTCTGCTCCATAAACTCCATCAAATGCTCAAACTCAACCTTAGATCTCACCGAAATCACCTTCTTCAAATAACTAACATACACCTGCAATCCTTCTTCCTCCAGAGCTAAAGGCGAGTAAAGCCTAATGAACCGAAGAACCGCAGGGTGATCTCGCTGATCCACTGCTGCAGACATTCTTCTCCTAACAATCGCCTCAAGCTGCTTCTTAGAAGCAAACAGCATCTCCCTCTGATCCGAACCAGAATCCTTATACTTCGCATCGATCTGAAGAAACGTCTGAACAAAATTAGCAGCAGACTCAAAATCCTCACTCTCCAACGCCTTCTGCACGCCTTCAATACAATTCGACCGCTCTACAATCGCATCTATTCGAAGTAGGGTTTCATTAACGCGAGATTGAGCAACATCGAGTTCACGGACCTTACCGGAGACCTGATCGGCGAGAACACAGGTCGAATCGACATTCATCAGCATGTGATCCGATTCCGCTTTGACAATGTCGAGCACATCGGCTGATTTCTGGAGGTACGCGAGGTGCTTGTCGAGATCTGGACGGAGTGAGAGGATGTTCTCGAGTTGCAGATCTAGGCTTCGTTGATAAGCGATACATTCGTGGAGATAACGAGTCATTGTTCCGACGTCGGTGAGGTTTTGCACGTGTTCTAGGGCTTCTGGTGTGCCGAATTTCAGAGATGAAGATAATGAATTGAGTGATTGTTCGTCTTCTGTTGCTGATGGTGATGACGTCATGGTTAGTGGTTGCCGGAGTTGTTTGCACCGCCGGAGAGTGGTGATCGGAAGTTTGAAATCGGCGATTTGGTAGTGACGGTGGCAGTGGTGAACGACGAATTGAGGAGATTATTATTGCTGAATAAGAAAGACTGAAGTTTGTGGCTCAGTTGTAAGTGTACAAACTTATGTTGCCTGAATGAAAGAAAAGAAAGAGTGTAAATACGCGTTTTTAGTTTAAGAACATCACCCATGGGATGATGGGATCATGGGAATGACTTAAAAGTTAAAAACATCAAAAAAAAAAAAAAAAAACATTTCTCTTTTCTTCACGTTACATTCTCCATCTCTCTCATCTCTCTCATCTCTCTCCTCTCTCCTCCTTTCCTCTCAAATATTTATAAGTTAATGTTAAACTTCTTCATCTTCTCTTTCCTCCACATCACTTTCTCTTTCCTTCAAATCACATTCTTTCTCCTCCACGTCACATTCTCTCTCCTCAAAAACACCAAAAAACATCTCTATTGAAGATGTTCTAATAGTATCATTGTTGTTGATGGTGTAGTTTAAAAGCTAATTATGGTAGTTGTGCGAGTTTAATGTTCAAACAAAGTAGAAGCTATTCAGGTCCGATAAGTTAGAAACTGAAGTTGTCGTATCGAAACTTGGTTTGTTAATTGTTAGTGAAATTATTGGTGTATAAAGGGTAGATGATAACCCCTTGAACCAATTCGTTTAGTTTCGTTTCTGTTTTCTTTCCGTGTAACTTAATTTTTTCTTGGTTATTGTTCTTGATGATCAATGATAACCTTGATGAGTGTTCATGATGCCCCCTAGTGTTAATTTTGTTTAGCAATCAGGACCAAAGCTTGTTTAGGGCTCGACTCAGAGACAAGATCAATTGAAGGTGTAATCATAGTCAAGGATGGTGTCAACAAAATTTCAATTGAAGAAATACGTGGAAAGAATGACTTCAATCTATGGATTGTGAAGATGTAAGCTCTCTTAATTCATCAAAGAATAAGTGATGTGCTGTTGGGAGAAGCATATCTTCCGATAACAATGACTGATAAAGAGAAGAAGGATACTCGATAACTACATTACCACCAACCCCAGTCTAGACATGAATGACTAAACTAGCTTCAAATCATCTTCACAATCAACATGCTAACACGAATTAAGACACTTCACTAATCACAAACTCAAGAAGCAACATAACGTTTTATTACCAAAATAATTAAGAATAATCAAACATCCTCCATAAAGTTATTGTTAAGAAAATCTAGAAGCTGATCAAGTACCTTAGTTTTAGTTTTAATGTTTACAGGAACAGATAGAAGCATCAAACCTATATAAGGCTTGCTAGCTGTAAGGCCCACCTTTCTCAGGTAAGCCTCACAGTTGGTCATTCATAGCAATCATAGATTTAAAGCAATCATTTACTCGTGTATATATAAATATATATTGCAGCGGAAAAGTATACTGTAATTCGACCCATTACAACGTAGTTAAATTAAATTATAAACATTGTCTTTAAACATCAAAACTATTTAAAGGTCCTTTTAAGCTTTTCTTTATCGGGGATTCCAGTCTTTGAGTGCCAAGAAGCTTCCATTCCGTGCTCACATCCCATAAGCTCTAACTCTTACCTGTCAACTGATATGCATATAAAAGTCAGCTTCACTGAGTGAATTCTAGGTTTACTTTGCTAAATAACTTTCGTAAGAGATATCAGCTTTATCAGTTGAAAATAGTCATTGTCTATCAAAATATAAATACACACAGGCTATCACTTTATCATTACTTTATCATTGATTGTTATTTTTATTACTCTTCTTTATCCGTCAATTCTCTGTCACTATCGGCGCCTAGGCTCGCCTAGGACTTTACCGACATGCCAATTAAGGACTTACTGCCGTACCCGATCAGGCCATTATTGTCATGCCAATTTAGGACTTACTGACCTGCCTGTTCGAGCATACTTTATCACTTTATCACT
>BJCO01467211.1:0-10381 GCA_018326465.1 Flaveria floridana
AATGTAAAAGTGATGATGAACTACATTTTGAGAAAAATAAAAATAAAAAATGTATTGCAAATGAATTAGCTTATAAATCATCACTGAAGTTTAACAAATTACATGATTTTTCTGTTGAGAAAAAGAGTTGTTCAAAACCATTGACTAAACAAGAAAAGTGGAACGCAAAAAGTCTGCATTGTGATAATAAACTAAAATTTAAACAAATGACCAGAACATCGTTCGGGTTGAAATGGGATTTCAATAATAGATTTTCTTCTAAGGGTATAATAGATAAGGATGAACATATTTTTAACTATTCAAACACTTGATTCTTTAATAATAAACCCCCTTTTGATAATAACTCTATGAAATAAGATGTTTTTAGCTCTCGTGTCAAAAAGACCGGTCCATTTCCAACAACTGATCATCAAAGATTGAAGGTTACAAATCTGCCTCGTAGCCTATAGATCTAAATCCAAAGCTAGAGATGTTTTCCTCACGAATCTCTAATCAAGCTTGAAAAGCTAAAGTTCAAAAAGAGAAAAAAGTGACTATTACTCAATCAAATAGTCAAAGATTAACTAAAGTCAGATTGTATGATAACTTTGATGGTTATCATACACAGTTTAAGAGAAACATGATAATAAGTAAATCAAATCAATCACATAATTTGATGAAAGATAATTTAACAAATCCACACAACAGATGTTATTTTATATGTTGAAATCAAAATCATATTGGCAAGAAATTGCATTCATCGACATCAATTGCTAAGTCAAAAATGATTTCATAATCTACTACTAACAATAGAAAGCAATTTTCACAATAGATAAGTCTAATTATAATGCATTTAAAAAGAAATCATTTATAGGAAAACCAAATATTCAAAATAATAAGAATATGAGCAAGACAAAGTTGTTGACAAGGTGAAAAGTGATGATGTAATCAAAATAAAACGGTTGGCTAACCCATTACAGTCAAAGGAAAAAATGGAAAGATTCACAAATTCTATTCAAAGGTGGAAAAGTGCCAACAAATGTTTCTGATATAGTAAATGATAATGCTTTTTATGACATGTGACATGATCTTAAAATCAGTTATATACATGGACGAAGGCAACATACTCTAGTCTATCAACCACTTATGACACGTTGATAAAGGTTGTTATAGGCATATGAAACGAACCTTTTTGCTATTACACAACGTCCAACCTCACAATGGTGTGTATGTTATATTTGCTGGAGATAAATGAGGTAAAATAACAAAGAATTGTATTGTCACAAATGATGTGTTAAGTTTTGAAGAAGTTAGCCTTGTTGAATAATCAAAAAAACTTCATCCTTTATATCTATCCCCTTATAAAGAGGCTTTCGTTCCCCTTCCCAACCGATGTGGCATGTTACATCCTCCCCCACTTGGGAGACCAGCGTCCTCGCTGGCACACCGATCCGACCCTAGCCCTGATACCGACTGTAACAAGCAGGATACCGCATCGAATATTGTCCGCTACTTAGGGAGAATGCCCACAACATGGGTTTAAAACACGGCTGATAGGGGAAGGTATCCGGCCCTTACAAAGAGACTTTTGTTCCCATTCCCAACCGATGTAGGATGTTACATGAATAATTAAAATACAAAGTGTTTTTAATTTATGAAGTTTATAAAGTTTTAATAAAACAATAATTTTATTTATTTAGAAAATTGGGTTTTATAATTCCAGGGTTTAATTTATAATTTTCGAAACTTAATTTAATAGTTTCCTACATAAAGTAACAAACATTCAAACAATAGGGACCGAAGTGTAACTTTCTTTAAAACCCAACCCCCCACCATCGACCTTCTCCCCTTGTTTTCCAACCACTACTCCAACCAAACTCCAGAAAACCGGTAAATCCCCGATTCTTTTCAAATAAAAAAACCCAATCAAATTGCTCCATAATATCGCAAGCTTGTTTCAAACCCAAAGACCTGTTTCAATTGAGTTTATTTTACAGCTATGGAGGTGTCCTAGAAATCGAAACCGCATTAAAAACAATGAAGCCATTTGACTTGAAACTAAAGAAATCAAACCTTTATAAATGAGGGTAAACCCTCTACTCGGTAACCCTAAGCCATCTAAACTCTTAATTGCACTCATCAAACACACATACATCACAATCGATCATCACATCTATGACATCCATCACTATCAGGTCCGTTAGTTGACTCAAAGTTCGTAACTCTACTCGTACATTTATTATCCTGTATAATTACTTCGTTTTCGAATCAAAACTCACCGTATCTACGTTGCGTGTTAAGCCGAATATTATTATAAGATGAAATAAACAAATACCACATAAATGATAATTAACAAAATCAATCTTTAATACCATTATCATCATTATGGGTATTATTGTTAATATTATTATTATTACTAGTAACATTATTAAAAATTATTCTTACTAATATTATTAATAATATTATACTTATAATTATTATAATTAAAGTTTAGGGTTTAAATTATAATTTAGATAAACTAAAGGGAATAACTAATTATAAGTTGGGCGACTAAGTTGCAAATTTCAAAAACATGTATATATATGTCAGCCAAACACCCCCACCATTCGAACCCTACCTTCCTACAGCCCCCCCTCTCGTGAACATCTTTAGTCAATGACTAGGCGAGCAGCCGCGCAACACCGCTCAAGCCATCAAGCTGCCCTTGTTCTTCTGTCGTTTACGGCAGGTAACATTGTTCGGTCTTATTTCGTTTTGCTTATACATCATATCGTATCGTTATGTATTATTTTACTATTGGTTCGGGGAGACGTGTGGGTGTCGGATCGAGTGTTCGGTTGTGTCATGGTTGTATACGGGTGGGTTGTGTCATGATGGTGCTGCGGTGATGTTCTGGTGGTGTGTGCATGCATGACAGTGTGTGTGCATATGTTTATATATGCTGAGAGTAGTGTGCGTGTGTATGTATATATGATGTGGGTGATACTGTGTGTGTATGAATTTCATGATGTGTTGCTCTCTATGTATTCCATGTTGAGTGTGAGGATGTGTAAGGCATGCATGTGATGTGTATTTAATACGTATGTATAAATATATACAAGCATTTGTACCATGTGTGTTTAAGTATATATAGTAGGTGTGTATGTATAAGTATATATGTATATAGCGCACGTGTGGGAATGAAAATATATATTTTTGGATGTTCATAGGATATAAATATATGTATGAAATGATATAGTTTGAGCATTTTATCGAGTTGTAAATCGAGTATAACGCGTGCGATCATGTAACTATAAATATATAGATATATGTAAAGAATAAAGCAACTATTTCGCGCATCGAACCCGAACCGACCCGAAACCGACCGAATGTATATATCCTCCTTGAATGAGTCTTAAGACTTAATTGTGATTAATTATAGGTGTTAGATCGCCGTTCACTCTCTTTCACTGAAGTCTTTTATTCACTCTAATTCATCATATTTCAAGGTGTTTCGCGGCCCCGTTTTCATTTCAATTATTTATAAACTTGGGGGGAAAAGTATGCTCACCTTTTTTTATGCTGTGAACTTATTTAATCTTTGGGACTGTTGTGCTTACTAGTTTTGTAAGTTAATGTCTGGTACATGCATGAGTTTTTTGTGTGGTTCTTTATTCACAACTATTTAAGTCCGGTGTTGGAGCCGACAAACAGGTATTGATAGTATTATTGGGTTGATACCCCCACCCTTGTTTGTTAGTATACTAGTTAGGACTGACAGTGGCCAAGAACGGGCCCTAGGGTGAATATGTTCCGACAAGTTCTATGTGTACGTCGTAGGTTTAGTTGTGAGGCTCATGTTTACATGTGATATTGCTTGCTTATAACTGTATGCACTATGACCTACCAAACTATTACACAGCATCAAGTTTTGTTTATTATTTAAACCTGCGAACTCACCAACAATATGTTAACCCTTTTGAGCATATCTTTTCAGGTAATAATCATCAGGCATAGCTAGAGTTGCTGGCCTTAGCAATGACTTTAAGGAACTACATTTTAACACTGTCTTGTGCTACTGATATCATGTTTTTTTGGATTAACTTTGTTGATCATGCTTTTGTTTACTTGTTCCCAGATTGTAAGACTTTAAATTTCATTTTAACTGTGACACAAGTCTCCGTTGTATCGGGTGACATCCTGACACATTGGATTTTATCATATAATAAATCTCAATTTCTTTACAATGTGTTATGACGATCCTGTCCGTTACATCCTCGTGTTTCCGCTATAAGCGGGAGTGTGACAGATTGGTACCGGAGCCATTGGTTATAGAGAATTAGGTAGATCACTCGACCTAGACTATAACCTAGGAACCTTCATGTAGAATGCATACTAGGGCTTTGTGTGCATCCGATATTACATGTATGTTCCTCTTATTTTGTCTATATGTTTCTTTATTATATGATCTATCTCACTTGAGGAAAAGTACTTATACTTTTTCCTTATAGGATGTCTTCTTCCGGTCCTTCTGTTCCCTCCATATCTCGTGCTGCTTTATCTGACTCAGAGTCAGAAACTAAGGAGGTTCTCTCAGATCATATGCTGCCCATATCATCAGATACTGAGTCCGTCCCCGAGGAGTTGATAATGGAGTCATCTGGCAGGGAGGAGTTGGGTAACCCTATGGTGCTAGGGTTGCCTGCTATTCGAGCTGCACCGCCTATCGTCCCTGCTAACCCAAGTGCTTCCAAGGTGCATTCTAGGCCCCTGAGGCGGGACCCTGGGTACCTGGCTACCGTAGGGGATTGTATCAGCCAAATGGCGTAGGACCGGTGATGTTGACGACGGCCGGGAAGAGGGTGTTCTCAGCCACTCGTATCAGGTTCCAAGTGCCAGCCGATGACGCCAATCTATGGGGTGGCTACAGGGACCTACCCCCGAGGCCCTCTAGTTCCTCCAATAGTGGTGATGACCAGGATTGATGGCACACGGGCACTAATGAAGAAATAAAGACTTGAGGATATTCATTCCTAGCTATTTCATATTTTATATTTAGACTCGGTTAGACTATGAGTACTTGCTTGTTTTAGGGATGTTACTTTTGGTATTTGAACGTGTTTGAGACATTATGACTTAAGATAAGGAAATCTATGTTATTATTATGAAATAGTTTGTGGTATTACCTTGTGAAATATAAGATTTACATTAATGTGATATTTACCCGTACGTGATTGAATTGTGATAAACCTTGATGCGACTAAAGCTTACGTGTTATCTATGATTGATTAGAAAATGCCCCCAGAAAGATTACCTGCAGTAACAGTCGTGGTGGTGCTGCCCTAAGAGGCAGAGGTAGAGGAAAAGGTGCAAAATGTAGGGGTGAAGCACCTAAAGGTGGTAATGAAGGTGGTCAGGCAGGTAACAACCATGGAGCTGGAAATCCTGATGTAGCTACCATGATTGCTCAACAACTAGCTGTGCTCATCCCGACTATAGTGGCATAAGTAAGTGACAACATCATGAACCATGACAATGGGGGTGCCAAGAATGGTAATGGAAATAATGGTGGAAATTGTGATGATGAAGAAAATGGTGAAAATGGATATGAAGGCAAAAATGGCAACAACAACAAAGAAAGAGGCGATCCGGACAACGGGAATGGAAACGGACCGAATTATGGTAATGCTAACAGAGGTGGAAATCGAAACATACATGGTGATGGTGGAAGAAGGAGGGGATGTACATACAAGGAGTTTGTGGCTTGTAAACCTAAGGAAATTGATGGTAATGGCGGAGAAATAGCATTGACTAGATGGCTTGAGAAGATGGAGGCAGTGATTGATATTAGCGAGTGCCTGGATAGCCAAAAGATCAATTATGCTACACGTTCACTACAAGGAAAGGCATTGACTTGGTGGAACACTCAAATACGAGCAAGAGGTAGGGAGGCAGTGATGCAGATGACTTAGGATGAATTCAAGGCATTGATTACCGAGGAGTATTGCCCTAGTAATGAAATGCAAAGGTTAGAGCATGAGTTCTAGAACCATACCATGGTAGAAGCTGGACACGCGGCATACACGGATCGGTTTCATGAACTGGCTAGACTCGTTCCACACTTTGGTGACCCTAGAGTCTAAAAGGATTGAAAGGTACATTTGGGGATTGGCTCCTTAAATCGGAGCGATGGTAACTGTAGCCGCTCCTCCTACAATCCAAAGCATAATTCTGAAAATGGTACTTTGACTGATGGAATGATAAGGACTGGAGTCTAGAGTACTAGGTAAAGGATGAGAGAAGAGGAAAGATACAGGGGAAACCAGTAGACAGAACACTAGAAATTTGATAAGAGGGCAAAAGTGACAGGAAACTTTGTGGCGGTGAACCAAGTGAGAAGGGACTATGTTGAGCCACACCCTAAGTGCAATAAGTGTAACTTTCATCATCCGCAAGCGGCGCCTTGTCGGGTGTGATGGCAAAGGTTAGTCTCCCCAATAAATGTGATTAATCCAACGGGAAACGTTAGAGTTTGTTACGAGTGTGGAAGCCCTTATCATTATCGGAACGTGTGCCCTAGGCTGAACCGGGCACCGGGTCAACATGGAAACAATCAGAACCAAGTGATGGCAATAGCTGATAACCAAGGACAGGGGAATCAAGGGAACGCTAGCGGACGACGTGCGTTTATGATTGGAGCAAATGACTCTTGTCATGACCCGGATGTTGTTACGGGTATGTACCCCCTCAATAATCATTTTGCTTCGGTATTGTTTAATACTGAGGCAGATAATAGCTTCGTTTGCTCTAAATTTGCACCCTTGCTTGATTTGAACCGTAGTTGTCTGGAGACTGGTTACTTAGTAGAAATGTCTAATGGAAATTTAGTGAAAGCTAGCAAGATAATTAGAGGTTGCATGATAACCTTAGAGGACCATGCCTTCGACATAGACTTAATACCTTTTGAATTGTAAAGCTTCGACGTAGTAGTGGGTATGGATTGGTTATCGAGATGTGGAGCCGAAGTCATCTGTCATAAGAAAGTGGTTCGAATCCGCATGCCTAACGGTGATATGCTCAAGATTCAAGGAGAACGACCGGGAAAAAAACTAAAGCTTATCTCCTGTATGAAGACTCGTCGATGCCTTCAAAAATAATGCTATGCGTTTTTCACACATGTAGTGGAAAAGAAAGAAAAGGAGGAGGAGAGACTGGAGAACATGCCGGTGGTGCCAGACTTCTACTTGCAAGCTCTCTACCATGTGTCGCGGGGGCGGAAGGAGACCGACGAGCGAGATTCATTACCCGAAAGTATTTCCTGACGACTTATTCGGTTTGCCTCCTACTCGATAGGTGGGGTTTCGTATAGATTTCATTCCTAGAGCAACACATGTAGCAAAGATGCCATATCATTTAGCACCGCTAGAAATGCAAGAGTTATCGATCAACTACAAGAGTTGTTAGATAAGGGACTCATATGACCAAGCCATTCGCCATGGGGAGCACCGATATTGTTTGTTAAAAAGAAAGATGGACCGTTCCAAATGTGCATCGTTTATCAGGACTGAATAAGTTGACCGTCAAGAATCGATATCAACTCCCAAGGATTGATGGTTTATTCGACTAATTACAAGGAGCCTCTTACTTCTCTAAAATCCATCTTTGATCAGGCTAACATCAATTGAGGGTTCATGACCATGACATACCAAAAATAGCATTTAGAATTCCATATGGACATTACAAGTTCTTAGTCATGCCGTTTGAACTGACCAACGCTCTGGCAATGTTTATGGATTTGATGAATAGGGTTTGCAAACCCTATCTAGATAAGTTTGTGATCGTGTTTATAGATGATATCCTTATCTACTCTTGAACGAAAGAAGATCATGATCAACATCTATGAACGATACTGGAGCTATTAAAGGAAGAGAAACTTTACGCCAAGTTCTCAAAGTATGCGTTTTGGTTACCAAAAGTGAAATTTCTAGGATACGTAGTGAATGGGAAGGGAATTCATGTTGATCCTGGAAAGATAGAAGCAGTTAAGAAATGGGATATGCCTAATACGCCTTCAAAGATTCGGCAATTCTTAGGGTTAGCAGGTTACTACCGACGATTTATTGCAAACTTCTCCAAGATTGCTCAAACGTTGATGATGTTAACCCATAAAGATAAGATAAGTCATAAACAAGAAGAGGCCTTTCAGACATTGAAGGAAAGATTATGTAACGTGCTGATATTGACCCTTCCTAATAGATCTAACGAGTTTGTGGTGTTCTGCTATGCATCACACCAAGGGTTGGGTTGTGTGCTAATGGAAAAGGATGAGGTGATTGCTTACGCCTCGTGTCAGCTTAAGGTTCACAAGAAGAACTATACGACACATGACCTGGATTTAGGCATAATAGTGTTTGCACTTAAGATATGGAGGCATTATCGGTACGAGACTAAGTGCGTTATCTACACCGATCATAAAAGTCGTCAGCATATTTTTGACTAAAAGGAACGAAATATGCGCCAAAGACGATGGGTGGAGCTCTCAGCGACTATGATTGTGAGATCCGATATCATCCTAGAAAGGCAAATGTGGTGGCTGATGCCTTGAGTAGGAAGGAACGTGTAAAACCTTTACGTGCACGAGCGTTGGAAATGATTATTCATCGGATCTGAAAACTAAAATCCTGGCAGCACAAGGTGAAGGGCTGAAAGAAGAGTATATTGCAAGTGAGGAGTTTTGAGGGTTGGATAAACAGATGAATTGTAAAGAGGATGGTGTACGGTACTTTGTGGATCGTATATGGGTACCTAAGTGGGGAGATGTTCGAACCCTAGTTATGAATGAAGCGCACAAGTCCAAGTATTCTGTTCATCCTGGTGTAGACAAGATGTACCAAGATCTTAAAAAGTTGTATTGGTGGCCAGGTATGAAGAAAGACATTGTGACGTATGTAAGTGAATGTCTGACTTGTTTGAAAGTCAAAGCCGAAATTTAGAAACCGTCAGGTCTATTGCGACAACTGGAAATTCTCGAATGGAAATGGGAAAATATAGCAATGGACTTCATCAATAATTTGCCTAGAACAAGTAGTGGGCATGATTCGATTTGGGTTATTGTGGATCAAATGACAAAATCTGCTCATTTCTTACTGGTTCATGAGGACTATAAGATGGAAATGTTTATGAGATTATATGTGAATGAGATAGTGGTAGGCATGGAATGCTAGTGTCAATTATATCAGATCACGATAGACGATTTACATCGTGGTTCTGGCAGACTATACAAAAAGCGATGAGCACTTGATTAGATTTAAGTACCACTTATCATTCACAAATGGATAGTCAAAGTGAACATATGATACAGACTCTAGAAGACATTCTTAGGACATGTGTGATCGACTTTGGTGGGATTCAGGATACTCACTTACCGTTGGTCGAATTCTTTTATAATAATAATTACCATACGAGCATTAGATGTGCTCCATTTAAAGCGTTGTATGGCAGGAAGTGCGGGTCCCTAGTATGTTGGGCGGAGGTAGGTGAAAGTCAATTGACAGGTCCGGAGATTATTCAGGAAACGACTGATAAGATATTTTAAATCAATGATAGACTTAAAAGTTACGCCGATAACCGTCAAAAACCTCTAGAGTTTAGCGTGGGCGATCGTGTCTTGTTGAAGGTTTCTGACAGGATCTAAGTCTCTAGTTTGATCAATTAGGTTGTATTTGCAGCGGATTTAGTACAAGAATTAGAACAAACAGCAAGAACACAATAGATTTAACAATAAAACAGTAAGTTATAGAGAAAGATGGAAGTTCTGCAAAAGAGAATATTTCATTCAATACATGCTTTGACTGCGGCTGTAATTAGCAGCGGCTACAATTAGGTCATCTTCCTTATATAGGGAAGAATAACCTAGTGCTGATGTCACTTGACAGTGACATCAACCGTTATTAACAAACTACTGATAGAACACCTAAACTACTGAAGATGTCAAACAGCTGAAATCTTCTTACAAAATAGCTAAGTGTTCTACTTATTACAAGTACTGAAGAAACAAGAAACTACTGAAAGTTACAACGACTGAAGAACAGACTCTTCAATCGTTTACAAGTACTGAACTATAACAACTGAAGAACAAACTCTTCAGCTGTTGTACAAACTACTGAAAAGGAAAAATACAAACTACTGAAAGAGAAAAACCATCACAACATCTGAGGAAGACTTTTTCAGCTGTTGTGACAAACTCTAAAGCTTTAGCACTTGATCTTCAGACTTTGGGCTTCAGATGTTTCATCAGCTGATGACTTCAGTAGTTGTCATCAGCTGATGTCTTCAGTCTTTGTCTTCAGACTATGTGCATCAGTTGTTGATCTTCAGTTCTTCAGTTCTTTAGCTGTTGATCTTCAGCACTTGAGTCATCAGT